>APFE030003870.1:48360-76508 GCA_000404065.3 Pinus taeda
AAGGTCCATCTGAGCACTTGTCACTTCAGGCTCATTAAAAATCGAAGGCGACTAGAGTCATCTTTAGCTTTTTCTCGACTCTTAAAAATTGAAAAAGCAAAGTTGTGTCAAAGCGTCATTAAAATTTATTTAATACAGAATAACATTTTTCCCCTTAATTTTCGAGTTGATCAAGTAATCCGAAATCATGGAAGAAAGTCAATCAAAACCCTATCATTCACAGAGACTAGCAAGTCAACCATCTTTGACTTCGGAAACGAAACCATTCCAGGAAAAACGGTCTCATTTAACTAAGTAGAAGTCTCCTGATTTATTTGGAACTTGTGTTTCAACATCATGAGAGACTATAGTTACTTCGATCATTTATGGTACATCTGCCTTTGCAGAAGAAGTTCTGCAGTTACAGAAGGACATTAGAACTGATCCTAGTGTGACGGTAGACACTTCTATACCTGAAATAGCTCCATCTAGGGCTGATCTAGAAACTGAAATTGACTTACCTGAACATCTGGAATTTGAGTTCCAGAATTCAAAAGGTGTCACCCCTCTAGCGTCTATTACTGTAGAAGCTATACCTTCTTCAGCTCCAGAAATAATTTATGGACCTGACGATCTACCTCTTCCACCTAGATTGATTGCTTTAGAAGAGATTGTAGAGGATCTTCCATCCAGTAACCCGTTGCATTTTGGAACTGGGATCCACCTATATCCTTCTACTACTGAAGTTAGTTCTTTTAAACATCCTTCATTGCAAGTTCCTGTTGAATTGCTAGGAAATCTTTTGGATAGACTAAATATGTTTGAACAACCACCAACATCTAGGAATGTGTCATCTGATACCGCCACAGCAGAACTCCTTGCTGCCACTCCGATGATGTTTGCTAGAATACCATCTGTCCCAACTAGTTATCAATCACTAGATGGAGTCCACCTAGGGACTGTTTCGACATCATGGTCTGTTCCTATTTGTTCATCTGGAATCCTATCTGGCATTTCTTATGTTGAAACTCAGCGAATTGATCCTGCATACCAGTATCAATTTGGGCAGTCCAGTCTTCAAAGACCAATATATCCTTTGAGCACTGGATTGCTGCCATATGGGGGGTAATATGCTTTTTCATTGTTCCCTCTTGGAGAACAACCATATGAGAGTTCACAATAAAATTCAGGTCAAACTGGAATTACATCTAATGGTTGGGTACCAATACTACCTCAACAACCTAGAGTTATATATTCAATGCAACCAACTCAGCCTGTGTCGAATATTCCCACTACACCTGCTATTGTGACTATGTCGCAAGTACAAGCACTGCTTGTTGTATGTCAACCCCAAGTCTCTCATGTTGCAATGCAACAAACTCTTGTATCTACGACTCAATCACAATCTTAGATTAGTGCTTCCTTAACTGGAACAATTCAGGCTCAAACAGGTATTATCACACCTCATCTTGGTCAATCATCCAGTATTGGACAAAAACAAATGGTCCAACAACCATGGCTGGTACAATATCAACAACCACAATTCTAGCAAGCTTACCGAGGACCTGAGCAACAAGGCTTTGTAGGTAATGGGCAACCGAATTTTCAAAATGGTTACCAACAGCCATACTATAATGGTTATGTCCATCAACCTTATCAAAGTTAGCAACATCAGATACATTATGCTAGTATGCAAAGACCTACTGCTCAGGCGATCCCATCTTATCCTGGGTATGCTTCACCAAACCTGAATCAACAGTTTCCTTTTGTAGCAACTCTAGAATTACCAGATCTAAACTGGCTAACGAATGATCCAATTGCTTACACCCCTTGGTGGCCAGCAATTCCTCATAAACTTCCCTCTGATATTCCTAAATTCAATAGAAATCCAAGTGAAGATCCATCGAATCATGTGGTGCTCATCTAACACCCTAAATGATGATTCGATCAGGCTTCGCCTTTTTCATCGAATGCTAACTGGTTCGGCAGCAAAATGGTATTTTGAATTGCCTAGAGCTTCATTTGATAACTTCAGCGCCCTTGCCACTACTTTTCTGACCCACTTCAGTTACCCATAAGGTACGAAATGGGAATGGAACTCCTTACCAACTTTAAACAGACAACAACCACTCACATATCTGATCATATTCATGAGTGGCGACGTCATCGTCGAATGGTAAAGACGTATGTTCCTGCTCAGCTTCTAGTTGAGTGGTTTACTAAGTCATTGTTGCCTTCTATTATTGAAGATGTGGTGAAGGGAGGAGTTGTCACTGAAGAGCAAGTCATTGCTCGTGCTCAATATTTAGACTTGATCTATACTGAGTTTGGCACGCTCTATGACAAAATTCCTAATGCTCCTAGAACATAACTTTCTGTTCCTCCCCCTCCTAAATCAAACAGGGACTCTCATTCCAGCGATGGCGTAATTGTACCTTGAGTACGCAACAACAAAGGCCCCATCTGGTAAAGCCTTTGCAGTTTCTAGTCAAAAAGCAAATAATAAACTTCTTGCCTCTAAGGTTAATGTCGTGTCATCTGACAAGGGTAAAGAACCAAAGCAACTAGGGGGCAAGAAGAAAAGGAAAAACAAAAAGAAGAAATAGGAATATTCGACTCCTGAGAAATCTTCTGAAAACCCTGCTGGGAAAAAGAAATCTAGTCAACCATGTCTCATATGTAATGAGTAGCATTGGACAAAAGATTGTCCACACTGAGCTGAGATTGCAAAGTTTTTAAAAACTTCACATACCTCGGCGCTATTGACTGATCTATTTCCGAACCTAGAAACTAATATGGTTGCTATCGATCATGCTTCCCCATCCCAAGTGCTTATGTTATCCATCTCGAAACAGCAAAATGATGCTTTGATATCGACGAGGAATAAAGATTATGGGAATCCACAGATGTCGAACAACAAGGCTACAGATCAACCCAGTAGTTCGACAACAACTTCATCAGAAGTTGTGCCACCCATCATTCCTGAATTAACTATAAAGCCGCCAAAGGGAGTAGTACATAAATCAACATTTAATCCTCATGCCCGAGCAACACAGAATTATAATATAGTAGAAGATCTAGCTCAATCGCCATCCACTATGTCGACACTTGAAGTACTGCAAAATTGTCCCTCCCAAAAGCAGGCTTTGTTATCAACAATAGGTGGGATTGACCCAACGGATTCCAATCTTGTGGCCTTTAACCATAAAGGATATGAACCTTAGTTACCGGCCCAACTCACTTTCCTTATACAGGTAAAAACCCTCAACAAAATTGTTCATCGAATAATCATCGATGAAGGGGAATCTACCTGTATTATGTCAATGAGTTGCTGGAAAACTTTAGGCTCACCACCCCTGTCACGATCATCAACGACATTAAAAGTGTTCAATGGAAGAACATACATGCCATATGGGATATTAAGTAACTTTCAAGTTGAACGGGGGGACAAGACAATAGAAATTGAAGTTGAGGTCAATGATGGAAACCTTGACTACAATATCTTACTAGGCAGGCCCTAGATTTACGCTATGGTTGTTGCTGTGTCAACATATTTTAGAAAGATTTCATTTCCCTTTCAAGGAGGAATCACAATTGTTGACCAACTAACCTTTTTCCCCAATATTTCACAAGCTACTGGAAGCATTCCAATCATCCATGGGAGCGCTCAATCGCTTCAAAATGTTAGAGTAGATCTCCTAAAAGACCCTGCCTTAATGGGTACTTTTTCCCTCCCGCCTCCGAGTAATCTGGCGGAAGTGGCCACAGTGGAAACTTGTCATATGATATCTTCTACATTATTAAAGATTAAGAAGAACTTTGTCCATTTTGATAGTATGGATCATCGCCAAGTGTCGCCCCCAAGCCCTATAGAGTCTTTGTAGCAATCAATTTTTTGGGCATTCGCGGTGAACCCAAATCAACACTCCGCAAGTGTTTGGATAGATAGGTCTCTAGAGTATGGCACCTCTTCCAATCCTTGGTCTCGTGTACATTCTACAGATGAAGGAATCATTTAGTCGATGATGATAGGAGAGGCACCACGGGAAGATTACCACCATCGTTCCCACATTCAAGATAACAACGAAGATTATTCGGGCGACCTTAATCATCCTTCAATTTTTTATTTTCTATCAAATACTGTAAATACAGTGGATTCCAAGAGAAATTTGTCCAATATTGAAGAGACTATCGCCATTAATATCTCAACCAAACCTAATGTCGTAGAGAATATTCATGTTGGAAAATCTTGTTCCCCTTCAGAACTGGAAATATATTATGCTCTCTTTCGCAAATTCAGAGATGTCTTTGCATGGTCATATGAAGAAATGCTAGGCATTGACTTGAGCATCGTTGAACATGAAATCAAGATGTATCAATATGTCAAACCAGTACAACAACAGCTTTGACCGGTTCACTCAAAGAAAGCCACCACCATTAGGGAAGAAGTTGAAAAACTATTGCACATTGGTTTCATTTAGCCTGTTCCTCTCACTGATTATGTATCGAATATTGTTCCTGTGATGAAAAAGAAAGGAACGATTAGAGTGTGCATCAATTATAGGGATGTAAATCAAGCTTGTCCAAAAGACAACTACCCTACACCTTTCATCAACCAAATAATTGATGAGTGTGCCGGATGTGAAATATTTTCATTTATGGATGGATTTTCTAAATACAATCAAATCAATATCCGCCCACAGGACCAGTCGAAGACTACATTTATATGTCCATTGGGCACATTCGCGTACCGTAAACTACCTTTCAGTTTAAAAAACGCAAGGGAGACTTTTCAGAGGGCAATGAACTATGCCTTCCATGACATCAAGCACATCGTTCAACCGTATCTCAACGATCTACTGGCTCATTTGTGAAAGCGGACTGACCATCCGCATCATTTGAGAGCTGTATTTCTGCATTGCCGACACTACAAGATATGACTAAATCCACACAAGTGTGTGTTTTGTGTTGGTTCTGGTAGATTACTTGGTTTCGTAGTTTCTAAGCATGGAATTAAACTCGACCCATGTAAGGTTCAAGCAATTATTGACATGCCTCCACCTTCAAATTTGCTTCAGATTCAGAAACTCCAAGGGAAAGCAAACTTTCTAAGGAGGTTCATTCCAAATTACACAGAACTTGCTAAAGGTTATACATGTATTTTGAAAAAAGAAGTACCCTTCAACTGGGATTAGGTTGCGCAAGCTTCCTTTGATGCTTTAAAAGTTTCCCTGGTAAAAGCATCATTAATGTATGCTCCTAACTATCAAAAAGACTTTAACCTATATCTCGCCGCTACATATACAACCATCGCCATGGTTTTAGTACAAGAAGAAAATGGAATAGAACATCCTATGTATTATTTAATCTGCAACTTAAATGATACAGAAAGAAAGTACTCCTATGTTGAAAAGTTGGCCTTAGCAGCTATTCAAGCCGTGTAGAGATATCAACACTATATACTCTTCCGCAAAACTACCATTTTGTCAGATTGCAACCCTATGACCTACATTTTGTCGCGTCAATTACTACGGGGAAAATATTTCAAATGGATAGCCATTTTGCAAGAGTTTGATCTGGAATTCACCAAATCCAAATCAAAGAAATCTCTAGTCTTTACGGAGTTACTTTGTGACCTCCCATCATCGTCCAAGGATTTAACATCTAAAGCATCAATCGTGGATGAAACTCTGTTTCTGATATCATCAAGTGATCCATGGTATGGAGATATACTGGTCTATCTCCAAACCCAAACATTTAGGCCTAACACCTCTCGTGTTGAACAACGGCGTATTCGATACCAAGCCAAAGACTACATGATCGTCGGTGATACACTTTACCATCATGGTGTCGATACAAGTGCCTCACGCATGAGGAGGACGAAAAAGTCTTGAATGAATATCATTCAGGTGCATGTGGGGGACATTTATCTGGGTACGCTACTGCACAAAATATCTTACGAGCTGGTTACTTCTGGGCTACTATATTCAAAGATTGCATAATTGTCGTTAGATTTTCGATCGCAAAACCAGATTACCACCTGCAACGCTGCATCCAGTAGTTTTTGTTGGGCCATTTTCTAAATGGGGCATAGATTTCATGACATGTAACCCCACCTCGGCAAGGGGGCATGGGTATATCATAGTTGTTTTTGACTATTTTACAAAATGGGCCGAGTTGATGCCTACATTAAACAACAGCGGTGAAACGGCTGCTCTTTTCTTTTTCAATCATGTAGTCTCTAGATTCGGTGTTCCACAGACTATAGTCACAGATCATGGAACACATTTTCACAATCACATGATGGTTGAATTGACTATCAAATTAGGACTGTCCCATGACAGTTCTACTCCATATTATCCACAGGCTAACGAACAAGTTGAGGCAATCAACAAAGTCCTAAGGCACATGCTGCAAAGAATGATTGGAGTCCACAAAAGGAATTGGCATTTAATCCTGTACTCAGCTTTGTGGGCATATAGGACATCGGTGAGAAATGCGACTAGATTTACGCCCTTTCAGTTGGTGTATGGTTTGGAAGCTGTCTTACCCATTCAGTGCAAAATTTCATCCCTCAAGCTCGCAATCTATTTATTTCCCGAAGCTTCGGAGGAAGAGGCCCTTTTCTTGGAATTTATCCACTTGGATGAAACCTGTCATGACGCTGCACTAGCTAATGAAGCACATAAGAAATGTGTCAAAGCGCAATTTGACAAGAATATTAAGCCTCATGTATTCTCAGAAGGTGACTT
Organism: Pinus taeda; assembly: GCA_000404065.3. Lineage (NCBI taxonomy): Eukaryota > Viridiplantae > Streptophyta > Pinopsida > Pinales > Pinaceae > Pinus > Pinus taeda. The sequence goes on from APFE030003870.1 coordinate 55,092, forward strand.
GGTCTTGCTTTACGATCAAGACTCTGATAAATTGGGAGCAGGTAAGTTCGAACCATTATGGATGGGCCCCTATGTTTTTAAACGAGTATTGACAAAAGGAGCCTACGAGCTAGTCAATTATGATGGAATTCCACTATCGCAACCCCGAAATGGGTTGTATCTTAAGCGTTAATATACTTGATTAAGTGTAGTAAACTATGAGCAATATTTCCACAAGGTTCAAGCTCGTTAAAAAATGAACCTGCCAAATGAGAAATGTTTCTGCAAGGTTCAAGCTCGTTAAAAAATGATCCTACCAAATGAGCAATGTTTCCGCAAGGTTTAAGCTCATTAAAAAATAAACCCGCTACTGAGCATATGTTAACGCAAGGTTCAAGCTCATTAAAAATAAACCCGCCTTCAGTAAACGACCTCTGTGATTGCCATGCTATCAGCCTTTTGAGCCTTGGTTGTGTTCTACCATCACCTCCATTCTTTTGGCCGATCATACGCTTCCACTTAATTGTTTACCCTTTTGAGGAACAGCTGCGATGAGTGGTTTTGTTAGCCACCCTCTTCACACCGCCATGTTTTGAGAAGTTCCAAACTTACCTGGAACCAGTTGCTAAATATGAAAATTTTGTCGAGCTATTGGCCTTTCTAGCTCTTTAAATAAAGGGGAAGTGCCATCCCTCTTGTATTTTAGTCTTTTTTTACCTGAGGGATTATCCCACAAAAATATCGAGCGCTTGTTTTTTTGGCTTGCTAAAGCAATCGAAAAATCATCCCTTACGTATTATTTTATACTTTTTCGGACTTAAGGGATTATGCTACGAAAAAGGACCGCTGGAGTTTCCTTTTCATCCCTTTTCAAACTCTCTAAACATGAAAAGGACTGAGTTATCCTTGTTAAACTCGTTAAAACAATAGCGACAAACTTGTCCACCCAGACAAGAACGAGTTTCACTATCATTAGGCTCGCTAAAACATAGTGACAGGTTTGCCTGAAGGGAAAATTATCGAACAAGCATATGCTATCCTCCTCAAACTTAACAAAAATAAAGAGGTACTGGTCAACAATGACTGGGGAAAAATGGAATAAAACTTGAAGAACATCATTGGTAGCAGGTCTCTCTTAAACATGACACTTTCACCCCATCACCATGGTTGAGTTGGGTTGGGTTATTCCATTCACGGGTCATATAAGCATTGGTCCTCCACACCATCCATCTTTTAGGGTTAGCGCTACCAATCCATCTCAATGTCACCGATATGTTCAAGAGAAGTCATTTAGAGAATTTACCGCCCAACTAATGCCTCATCCAGTGCAATACCTTCACTCTCCATTTTTCATGACTATCATTCCTGAACCTTATATTATCAGATCATCTTCACCTCCAGAAAATCATTTGCTTTCTTTCGTGTCGTAGATGTGGGATACATTAAGTCCCTCCTACGACGGGTCACTTATTGTTGACATCAGCTCATTATCCAAGAAGTTGACTTAGAAACAACCCTTTCAGTATTTTGAAGCTTGCATGCCTCAATGGCAAGTTTCTAACTTCCGGCGACAGGTTTACATCAGTGGCCTTCGACCGAAAGATTTTACGTGGTGTTCGACATCGGCTCATATATTCACACCATGTGAATTGTACTAAAGTACCTTGAGGGTCATTAACATTATCGATGATTCCTCTCGCGCCCGTTAACAACTCACATCATTGGTTGGTAATCAGGCGATGTCTTTCCATGTTCAACTTCAGGACATCTTTTCACATGTATTGACTTGTACATTGGGCGAAGATTGAATGAGTTTGAAGACCCCAAAACTAGTTTCATCCATCTGGCTACGATATATTCAGGAATATAAAGACATCAAATTTACAGAGAAGCTGCATATATGGTCATCCAAGCTAGGGATGATGACCCTTCATATGAAGAATCACCAGTCTGCAACTGCAGACGATTATCTGTTCTATGTACATGAAAATGAATTTATAAAGTTGAGAATGGGAATGCCCACCTCAGCTAGATTATGAAAATAATATGATGATGATGTATTGTATTGTATCTTATACAGGTCACCTTCCAGTTCGAATTCCTCGGATCCTCATGATAAAGCATTTAACCCAACATCAAAAGATTTACGACCTCATACTTTAGGGGAAAATTATTATAGACATATTTGGGCACTTCAACCCCAATCAAATATGTCGATAAACCAAGGGCTCTTTAACCCCTAAAAGTGTTGTTTCATACCCTAAAGGATCATGGTCAACTAATTACGTCATTTCCCAGAAGTTCCACCTGAAAAACCACTCAGAAGGCCAAAACTGGACCATACTAACTGCTCCATGGGCAAGGTGCAATGCATACTGGCTATTACACTAGCTAGGTGTGATGGATCCCTCATCTGAGAGATCTGGAGGCTGGAATTTTGTAATTTGTAAGGAAGTGCTATTGGTTTCTCTTTGATAAAGAACATCGTATTGTTGGGTGATCTTGCTTTTCATGAGGTGAAGAGAGCTTTGATGCTAGGAGGATGATGCTGGATCAAATAGTTGGGCTGTAATCCTCTCTTCTATGTCTACTATTAATAAAGTTCTTTGAGTTTTCCTCCAAACAATCATGTATTTGTGAATCTTGTTATTTGTGAATGCAATTGTATGTTCAATGTATTTCTAATTCTGCATTGGTTATGATATTATAGATCGAGATGCTTTGATGGTGTTTTGTTACTTTGTCTCTACAGGTATTCTCTAAAGCGGGACAAGTAGGAGAGGAGTGGCAAGCTCTATCAAGGGAGAGAGAAATCAATCAAGGAATCAAGCAAAAGATTCAGGTTGGTCCTCTTTACTTCTCTCTTATCTATCATACATAAAGGAATCGCAAATTGCTTTGATTGTTTGTTTCTAAGATAGCTACCCATCTTAGTGGGACTGGCAGATCGAAAAGACAATAGTTTTCCCGGAAACACCTAGGTCACCCACCTTGGCTTTGTCCTTTGTTCTATGATTTGGGGGTTCCTTTCCCTTGCTTCGGATTCGCAAATCTAAATTTTTTCCTCTTCTGTTTAAATTTATGATCGATCTTGACAGCCTATCGATATGTGGTGCCAAGCGAAGAGATGTCCAGGAACTCCATCTCGTCCTGGATGTATTTCTATAAATAATTGTGATACTTTAGTGCTAGATGCCACTCAGAATCCTTGGTACCCAACTTTGTGTGAAGGGTATGAAAAATATTTATGAACTTTGGCATGTCTTGGTCCCTCCCCTTCCGCAGTGTGGTTCATTTTATGTACTTATCCTCATAGCTCTCGATAGGGTAATATTGTTCCTTGATGGAGTCTCACAAATAATTCCAAGTGGGTGCAGCTGAAAACAATGAGGCTTCACTCTCATCCCTCTACTCACAGTAGGTTTTCCACTAGTCCTTGATGTGGAGGGAAGCTTTGAGGAGTGCAAAAGTAATATTTTCCCTATTGGAAAAATCATGAATTGAAAAGTATCCTTCCAAAAGATTTAACCAATTATCTACGACGTCTGCATCTATCTAGCCTTCAAATATGGGAATGTCAAAGTTGACTTGTACCTTAAAGGGAGTGGTGCCTCTAGGGTGGCTGCTAGATGAATATGTGTCACATGTAGGCATCCACCAAAGGATCTAGGCAAAGTTGTCCATCATCTCACTCATTTGTCGCTCAAGGGATTATTCGAGCAATATCTTGAAAGGACATCCTACTCCCTCATCTTTCTTTTCTTCCACCATAAGAGGTTGTTGAGATCGGTGAAGTTGGTCTTGAAAAGGTTCAACTAGTTGAAGCCCTAACTCAGATGTTCAACCTGATCTTGTTTGAACATTCAAAGGTTCAACCTAATCTCGTTGGGGATGTGCACAGGAAAATAGAGAAAAATCAAACTGCTCTAATACCACGGATCCATATTTATGCAGGAATGAAATGAAATACAAATTTAAACAAAAGCACAGAGCTACATTGAAATTGAGCTTCAATTAATTAATAACAATATACTAAAAATTGTTTACGTGCAGAATGGAAATAAACTAGCTCGGGCGATGATAACTTATCTCTAAGAAGAAATGTAGCGACTACATGCCTTTAAACTCTGTTACAATGAGGTTCACATGCATTTTTATTATTTAGAAACAAGAGAAAACCCCAAACATACAAAAACCTAACCCTATGAGATGAAGTGCCAAAAGTTTGTGGGCCCCATTGGGGTTAGTTGGTACACCAACTTCCCAGGGTCGTAACTTTGGCATACGATTTCTGTTTGACACGTACGATACATCGTTAGAAACATTTATCTGAGAACTACAACATTTGACTACAAACACCTAGACAATTTTGTGGGTATTCCCATTTTATAAAAAAAAAAAAATGTCATTTCAGATCTCAAAACAGCGCCAGAAGTTCAAGATCCCAAAAACTTCCATAAATGGAAAATTGTGCTAAACTTAAGGAAACTGAAAGAAACAATGTTGGGGATCCTGGTGGAATAGGTGGGTGGACACCAATATCCACCTTAATGTTGGAAATAATACTGAGAGGGGGGGTGAATCAGTATTATCAAGTCAAATATTCCTTTTCCAAAACAAATGATATGCGCTACTTCAGTTAGTTAAACCCGCGTATATACGCAACTATTCAGAAGGAAAACCGCGTATACAAAGCAAAATTTTAATTTACGTTATCTTTTTGATGATGATTGTTAATCTGGGTTGCAGAATCAAATAACCAGTAACCAAAGACAGTAAAACAAAACAGAAAGATAATCACGCACAAGAACACAAGATATAAGGTGGAAACCCAATGTGGGTGAAAACCACCTGCTGCAATTCGTCTCTATCTTCTTTTTAAATTAGAAACTTCTTTTACAATGTACTGGTGCAGTCTTTTACCAGTACACAGGCTGCTACCTACAGAGAGCTACAACCCTCTCTCGTTCTCCAGATTCTCCTGGAAGGGAGATACAACCCCCTTTAGCTCTTGCACTAGCCAATATACTAGTACGTAGGTGATGGCCTACAGAAGGCTACAAGCTTCTCTTTCTTCTAGGGACCATGTTTCTTAAATTTTCAGACTGGATCCATGAACATCAATCAAACATCAAGAATTTCTCCATCAAACAATCTCTTTTCCACCAATTAGATCTGAATCAAGTAGATACTTCTCTGATAGCTATACCCAAAACACAGTACCAGAAACCACACACCAAAAACTGAACCCAGAACACAGCAGCAATAAACAGAAGCGGCTAGATCACAACTTAAAGTATATACGCTATTTCAATAACCTGCACATGCATGCATACGCTTCTGTGTTTGGAACAACTTGCATATATACCTTTTTCATTCACTGAACCAGCGTGTATACGCACCTTCGCTTCACTGAACCTGCATACCGATCTATAAAGGATAATTCGCTCTTTCAGTTGTTCAAAGACACTAATTAACCCAGATTATCAGTGTTATAGATCAAGCAAGCGCCACATCTAACATACCAAAATCATATAAAGATACTATCATTCAAGCTTAAAGATTATGACCCATCAAGAGAACTTATCCTTCTTCTTTGTGCTAAGGTTCCTCCTTTATTCAGATCCAGATCTGCACCATAACCCAATTACCAGTATTCCAGATCTACCACTTTTTTAGATATTCAATAATAATTCATATGATCATTTGCCACATGATCTCCTTCCTCTTTTATAGTCTTAGGCCTTCCTCAATACCACGGTCCAAAACCATGATAAACCAATACCATGGACCCAATACTAGGGATCTACACATCTGATGAGATGCCATGGTCCAAAACCATAGGTTCAAATCCCAAGGAATAACTACCATGGTCCAAAAGCAAGTTCTCCAACATATACACGCCTTTGTTACGTCTAATCCGCGTGCATATGCGCCTTACTCTAGATGAAACTGTGTATATGCCTTTTCTTTCATTCTCAAAGCCTGAACTGAGATCTGTTACCAAAGAGAGTTGCCATCAAGGACAACACCAGTGCCATAGCATCAAACCTATGCCAACATGAACCATTAAGAAGGCTCAGAAGAACGCATGAGGAACGAAGGAGAGACAGTGAGCACCGAACCACTGAAAGAGCAGAGAAATGCTCACAACAAAGCCAACAATTGAGTGACAGAGCCGAGCTAACGAGAGTGTGAACATAAACGTTGAGCATAGTTACCCAGTTACCAACAGAGAAGCCATAGTCAGTCCGGACATAGCATTGGCTTGAAAATAGTTACAGTCACCCACAGAACCGTAGAGCTCTCACACCAAATAGAGCAGAACGAAAATGACAGAGAATAACAAAAAGATTAGGGTTTAGACAAGACTGGGAAGGAAACCCGAGGCCAGGACAACTGTCCTCTCGGCATAAAAAGCAATCAATACAAACATCAATGCAATCCAAAATATCAGCACTAATCCTTGTTTAACAAACTAATTATATGTCCGATGATTAAATCATTTGTTGATCAATAATTACTATGGTGATTAAATCATAAGTCACAGGCTCGTCCCATCATAGTGGTATCAGAGCAGGATTTAGAGTTTTCCTGAGAAATGGAGGTAGGAAGACGAGGTTGTGGAAGAGGTGCTCGGAGAATAATAGAGGAAGGATTGCAGGAGGAAATCAGGATCCTTACTTCCCGTTTGGAGGCAGTTGAAGCAAGGAGGAGAAGGGATCCAGAGGTAGGAGATGATAGCGAAGAGGAAGCTATAGTGACAACAAATGGATCGGATGAAGAAGGGCTAGAAATGAGATTATTGGGATAGGTCCTATTGGCTAGTAGCAAGCCTTAACCAGAAATTCCAAATTATGACAACAACTTGTCCACATAAGTTTTGTTGGACTGGATTAGTGAATTGGACAAATATTTTGAGTGTGAAGAGGTCAGTGAAGATCGGAGAGTTAAGTTCGCTGCAATGAAGCTGAAGGGACATGCAGCCCTATGTTGGGACAATGTCCAAGTGGAGAGAAGGAGGATGAATAAGTTGCCAATAAAGAAATGGTCAAGAATGGTGGCCAAGTTGAAAGGCAAATTTCTGCCTAAAGACTACCAGATTGCACTGCATCAGCAAGTGCAGAATTTGAAACAAAAAGGGATGACAGTAAGAGAGTATACTAAAGAGTTCTACTGGGTCAATTTAAGAGCTGGTTATATAGAGGACACCCCGAAGAAAACAGCAAGGTATGTAAACGGTTTGAGATTGGAAATACTAGATGAAATCGGCATTCTTTCCCCGCAAAATATAGAGGAAGCTTACCAGAGTGCCAATGAAGGTAGAGGAAAAGATCACTAGAAAACAAAATGCTAGAAGAGGACGGGGAACCAACGGAGGAAGAGGACAGGCTTATGATAGAAGACAAACTCCCAGTAATAGTGAATAAGGCAGCAGTTCCAAAAATACAGGGACAACAGATAAAGGAGACAGCACTAGAGGTGGCAGGCCATATCAGCGAAGAAGAGGGAATGACCAAGGCAGAGGAGCTAACTATCAGTGCTACAGGTGCCATAAGTGGGGGCACAGATCTTTTGAATGTCTTGAAGCGAAACAAGCTAGTCAAAGAGGAGCGTTTGTTGCACAACCCGAGGAAGTAGAGGCACCTCCCCAGGAAGTGAAAAATGGGAAACAAGGGAATCCTTAGTGCTGAATAAAGTATTGCTGAAACCATCCAAAGAAACAACTGAACAAACTCAAAGGAAAACATTATTCCGGACAGTTTGTAAGTCGCACAGAAAATGCTGCAAGCTGATTATCGACAGTGGGAGCACGAATAATCTGGTTGCCACATAGATGGTGGAGAAGTTGGGGTTGAAGCAGCTGAAGCACCCCACTCCTTACAAGGTCTCATGGCTGCAGAAAGGCCATCAGCTATTGGTGGATGAATAGTGCGAAGTTGAGTTCCATATTGGCAGGTATAAAGGCAAAGTTATTTGTGATATTATGCCAATGGACGTATGTCACATATTGCTAGGAAGGCCATGGCAGTATGACCGGAAGGTAGTGCATGACAGGAAGATAAACTATTATAAGTTTGTCAAAGATGGGATCAAGCACACACTTGTGTCCATCAAGGAGGAGGAGACAGTAGAAACAAGTGGGACGAGAGTGTTATTAATGGGTGGAAAACAATTTTTGAAGTAGATTGAAGACAGTGAAGTAAGCTATGTTGTTGTAAGAAGAGCAAAGATAGTGTTGTTACACACAGAAGTGTCAGATTTGCCTGCAGAAATTCAGGAAATGCTGCAGGAATTCAGCGATATTGTAGTGGACAACTTACGAGATAAATTTCCTCCCAAGAGAAGTATAAGTCATCATATTGACTTTATACCTAGAGCAAGTCTACCGAATAAGGCAACGCATCGGATGAGCCCCAAAGATAATGAAGAAATCAGAAAACAGGTGTAGGAATTACTGGATAAAGGGCTGATAAGGGAGAGTTTAAGCCCTTGCGCAGTTCCAACAGTTCTCGCTCCCAAGGAAGGAGGAGAATGGAAAATGTGCACAAATTCGAGGGCCATCAAGAAGATTACCATCAGGTACTGATTTCCACTGCCACAAATAGACAACATGATGGACTACTTGAGCGGGGCAGCATACTTCTCGAAGATTGATCTAAAGAGTGGTTATCATCATATTCGAATCAGGGAAGGGGATGAGTGGAAGACAACCTTCAAGACCAATGAAGGGCTATATGAGTGATTGGTAATGCCATTCAGACTGAGTATTGCACCCAGTACCTTTATGAAATTGATGAATGAAACGCTGAAGGAATTCATTGGAAATTTTGTAATAGTGTACCTTGATGACATATTAATTTTTAGCAAGACAAGGGAGGAACACTTTCGACATGTTCAAAATGTGCTGGAAAAATTGCAGCAGAATAAGCTATTGATAAATCTGAAAAAATGCACTTTTCTGCAAAAGGAAGTGGTTTATCTAGGTTATGTGATTATAGAAAATGAGTTGAAGATGGACCCAAAGAAGATTGCAACAATTTTCGGTCAACGTAGTTTTCATGGGTTGGCAAGTTTTTATCATAAATTCATAAGGAATTTCAGTGAAATCTACGCACCTATGTTGGACACTATAAAGAAGGAAAGTCTACCATTTCGTTGGACTGAGGCAGCAGAGAGGAGTTTTCAGCTACTGAAAAAGAAGATCATAGAAAGACTGATCCTGAGATTGCTAGATTTTAAAAAGCTTTTTTAGGTTCGTTGTGATGCAAGCGGTACGGCCATTGGAGCTGGACTTAGCCAAGAAGTCAAACATGTTGCATTTTTCAGCAAGAAGTTGAATGAGAGCAGGCAAAAGTATTCATCCTATGACAAAGAATTCTATGTTGTCATCCAAGCACTGAAGCATTGGAGACACTATCTGATGGGGAATGAGTTTGTTTTATTTTCGGATAATTCTACACTGCAATATGTGATGCAACAACATAAGTTGAATCACAAGCATGCAAAGTGGGTTGAATATTTGCAAAGTTTCACCTTTGCGTTGAAACACATTAGTGGGCAGGCTAACAAGGTGGCAGATGCGTTGAGCGGGAGAGCCTTGCCCTTGTAGGAGAGTATGATACAAGTGCTGGGCTTTGAGCATTTGAAAGACTTGTATCAGACTGATGTGGATTTCAAAGAGGCTTATGAAGCCTGTCAGAATCCTTTGCTGAGAAACAATAGTCCGTGGTTGGACTATAACTTGCAAGAGAAGCTATTGTTTAGAGGGGGAAAATTATGCATTCCTGATTATTCAATGAGAGAGAATATCATTCAGGAGAAGCACAGTGGAGCTCTAGCCGGGCATTTCGTCATAGACAAAATGTTAGAACGGCTCAACCATTTTTATTATTGGCCAAGAATGTAAAGGGATGTGCAGATATTTGTGACCAGATGTAAAGTGTATCAATTGGCAAAATGACACAGACAGAATACGGGACTCTACACACCATTGCCCATTCCCAGTAGACCATGGGACTCAATCAGCGTTGACTTTGTCTTGGGTCTACCAAGGACACAATGGGGTTATGATTCAGTGATTGTAGTAGTAGACTGGTTTTCAAAGATGGCACATTTCATCCCTTGCAAAAAAACCAACGATGCCACTCATGTGGCCCACTTGTTCTTCATAGAGATCGTCAGGCTACACAATCTACCTAAGTCCATTCTTTCTGACAGGGACGTGAAGTTTAAAGGGCACTTCTGGCGCACCTTGTGGAAGAAGATGGACATGCAGTTAAGTTTTAGCTTTGCTTATCACCCGCAGACCGATGAGCAAATACAGGAGGTAAATAGGAGCTTGGGGAACCTGATATGAAGTTTGAACGATGAAAATTTAAGAATGTGGGATTGAGTACTTGCCTAGGCGGAGTTCACCTACAATGACTCGCCCAATCGTAGCACGGGTTACAGTCCTTTTCAAATCTTATATGGCATGCATCCTCATGGAGTGCATGAGTTACGAGATCTAGGACAACAGGAAAGACAGAGTGCTGAATGGGAAGATTTCGCTAAAGCAATGAATGATCTACACGAGCAGGTAAAAATGAAGTTGTAGGACAGTAGTCAAAGGTATAAGCAGCGGGCAGATTTAAAATGGTGAGAGGTACAGTTTAATGTGGGGGATGAAGTCCTCGCGCATTTACACAAGGAACATTTTCCTAGAGGTGCATACAACAAATTGAAGTACAAAAAGATAGGCCCCTGCAAAATTCTAAAGAAATTTTCAGCCAATGCTTATGAATTACAACTGCCATTAGGAATAGGCATCTCACCCAACTTTAATGTGGCAGACCTATTTCCATACACTGCTAGTCCAGAGGAAGACAGTACAACACGGCCTACATGGGACACACAGGAAGGAAGTGAGACTTGGATGAGACAGATGCCTTATGCTTAGCCCCTTGAGATCAAGAGGATCCTCGACACTCAGGTAGCCAAGCGAACTCGGTTGAAAGAATATCTGCAATATCTGGTTAACTGGAAGAACCCCATTGAGGACAATTCATGGCTTAACGCCAGATAGATACAACAGGCAGGCTATTCAGTCGAGAAGCTTATGGACGGGAGTCATGAATCTTTCTTACCCCGGGAGCCTGACGTAGGAGCATCCAGCTAAGGGCACCATGACTGGGTGTTGGTCTCAGCTAAGGATGAAAGGTTCATCAGTATTTAAATTTCATTTATGTTTGTTAATTAAAAACAGTGTTAGGAAAGATGATACTGCAAACCCCAAGGTACTGCCAAATGGACTCTAGATCTTTACCCCAGAGCAATGAGTCAAGGTCGATAGGGAAAGATCCGCTAGAAGGAAGGCATTAAGACATCCTTCATCAATCTAGCGCAAGTGTAACCCATAGGCAAATAATGCGGAAGGAATCGGAGAAAAAGATGTAGTAACCTGACCGAAGTACGTTTTCGGCGTACATAAGATGTGTCTAGCGCATGGCAGAAACCCTCTAAACCAACCAATAATGAAAGCTGACACAAAGGGTCAAATGGAAACCAAGGTACTGCACAAATCCCAATGTGTGATAATGTAAGCTGATGTCGAACATAAGGGAAACCACTCAGTCAAAGACCCATGATACTGATCGATGCTGAGCACAAGGTGACCTATCAATAATGAAAATAGGGCCAGGGTGCAGCTCTAGGCTTGTCCTCAGAGCAAGATGTCATCGTCGATAAGGAAAAGACCCGCCAGCAAGAAGTCAATGGAGACCTTCTCAAATCGGCACGAGTAAAGGACCAATATAACTGATGTGATGATAGACATGATACTGACAACCAGGGATGGCCGATTGAAAAATGAGTCAAGGGACACTGCAGAGAGGCCAACTTAGGCTAACTTCCCTTAAACAAAAGCATGACATAATGTGACTATGTGGCAACATATGATGACTATGTATAAGCTCATTATGTAGGAGGCACAAACAAACCCTCCATATGATTGGAAGAGATAACCAATCGGGGGAGAACTGACTCAATAACAAGGTTAAGGCATACCTAAGTCAAACTAAATCCCGCCCAAATGGAGGAGACTTTGCTTTGAGTGCTTTGTTCAAGGGCGACACAACTAACTCTAGCTGCCAACAAAAAATGGAAATATTGTCCCGTTCCCACTCTTTTTGGTATATATAATTTTTTTGTCTTTTCTTTTAAGCTAGAAAAGGAATAAAATAATGTTATGTTATAGAGGAAAGAACGAGTGTCAGTGAAACATGTGATCTAGTTCCTGGGATTGGAACATTCCTATGCTCAATGCAGGGAGGTGAAAACTTGCCAAAGACACTCAAAGGTGTGTTCCTTCCACGGGTCAAGGTGTGTCAAGATGCAGAAGTCAAGGGTATGCAAGTTTGACTTTGCAGTCGTCATGGTCAAAATTTGGCTTAAACACGAGTCCAAGTGAAGCTGGCTCAAGGCCAAAAGGTGCAAATGGTCAACATGCAATGTAGTAGTACAACTCAACACAAAGCAGCCTCTAGGGTATAAGGCCAGAACGAATCAAAGAAGCAAAGAGGAATGAGTCTTCATCACATAAGTCACGGCGGGACTACAAAGGGCTCCCGAGCCTAAGGACAAAAAATTAGCATGAGCACCAAGTGACAACACGGTACTAACTAGGGCACCCATGATAAGGTAGGCTCTACTACACAAGTCATGATACTTCTAAGCAATGAGAAGGTTCCGTAGCATAACTTGGTGGGGTCGATCCTAAGGCCAAAATGGAAAGGTAACTAATAAGTGCACAATGCAGGCGGAAAAACCTAACCTATATGCCAGTTTCGAGAACCAATACCTGTCAAAACAGACCAACCATAAAAATTTCCAAAGGAGAAATCTTCCAAGTTCTGTATACATAAAGAGGAACACTAGGCAAGAAGTTAATACATCCCACATATAAACTTCATATAAAATCTTGTGTTTATAGAATACAAAACTTGAAAATGCGTACCTCATATATACAATATGTTACAGGGAACCACGCAACCTTGCGGCTTACGCATAAAGGTTCTTCTGAACGAAACCCTTGCAAGGCTCAGGCCAAGGATTCCTTTGGTAGTCAAAACTCATGGCTTCAAAGAGTTCCTCCTGTGAAGGCAAAAAAATTTCTAAGAAATCATGAGAACTACAAGGATCAAAAGTGGGAATTAAAGGGTCCCATGTCCCTATAGGAAGAATCTCTTGGTCAACTGCCGGGACCAAGTCCCAAGAAAGAGAATAATAAGTCAAAGGATCCTTCTTAGAAGCGATCAAACATTGAGGATTCAATGCCACATAATTGACCCATGGTGGGGTAGAGTCTACTTGAACACTCGGAAAAAACCAAGGGGTATTCTGTAGCAAAGTCGAATTAGGGTGGTAATTATCAGATGCAAGCTGATCAATATTGCCAATATTCCCATTATGAGGAAAGCACGTTACTCGAAAGAGTGAAGACACCACAGCATTCATGGCATAGACATAATCATGCCCAAGTGGCATATTAAAGTCTAAAGGGCTATCAACCACCATCATATCGATTAAGACAATCTTCCTACTGAAAGTGATAGGCAATTGAGGAAGAACATCCATAGATTCACCAGGTCTTCTATGATAGGCTAACAACCGACTCTGAGCTGTCAGCAACTTTGGGGAACCCAAAGCTTTCCAAGTCAAAGAGGATAGAATACTTGCAAAGGAACCTTCATCCACCATACATCGTTAGACATTTATGGAATTAACTCTGACCTTTATTTGGAAAGGTGCAGCGGAAGGAAGATGAGGCTCGATAAGACTATCCCAATCAAAGGAAACACTCTTAGAACTTGGAGGGGGAACAATCGAAGAAACCGGAATGCCCCCTATACTAGAAGACTTTTTACTAGAAATCAAACAGACTCTTTTGTTAGGCACTTCACCCCCCAAAAGAGGAGTGTAATCGGCCAGAGATTGCACTGGCTCTACCACATTATCAACCAATGGTTGATGGGACTGATGAGAAATCATATCAGATCTAGGAGTAGAAGTACTTTCAGACTCGGACCATATCCTTTGAACCTCTGGAATACCAGGGCATAAATGAGTAAGATGGTCTCCCTTGCATATCTTACAAGGGAACTTAGGTTTAAAACTTCTACATCCAGGTTTCTTATCAACCTCCATTCTGCCAACATGACTAGCAGTGGTTTGTGGAGAGTCTTGAACATGACTTGCATATGATCCTGACTCTTTGCTAGTATGACTTGTAGTGACTAGACTTGTGCCCTCAGCATGACTAGCAGCGGCTAAAGGCTCATCTCCAACATGACTAGTAGAGGTTGATGATGAAGTCTAGTATGACTTGCAGTGACTAGACTCGTGCCCCCAACATGACTTGCAGCGGCTGAAGGCCCATCTCCAACATGACTGGCAGAGGTTGAAGATGAAGGGATAGAATTATTCTTCTTCTTTGACTTCCTCTTTCTCCTCTTTTTATATTTCTTATTACAAGAAGGAGGAGAAAAAGGAATCCCGGATTTCTCTTTGAAAGAAGATGAACAATTAGCACCCATATGATGCCCCTGAAATAAAGCATTCAACTGAGAAGCTTCAAAAGCATTTGGAATATTCGGAGTGGACCAAAGCCAAACAGGTAGTCCAAAATTCAACCCAAGAATATTCAAAGTGGCCATCAAGGGAGTACCAACGTTTCCAAAGAAAGGACAAGCACAAGGATCGCCTTTTGGGAGGGTACCTTGGTTGGTTTCCACAAGAATATTGGCCATATCTAACTGATTCTCAGACCCTTCCCTTACGAGAATGTAGAAATAAATTTTCAAGGAATATAGATAGGCAATCAAAACCTTTGCCCTTGAGGAGGCAACTCCACAACTTTCGAAAGAATGACCAAAAGCCTTTCAAGATCGGCAGAGTGGTAAGCCAGTCACTCAGAACACAAAGTCCAAATGTGACTAGACAAAAATACCTAAAGCCAACTATATACAAGGAGAAAATAGCACTCACTAAAAAGTCCCTAAAAGAAGTGAACTAGTCAAACAACTTCCAAGTATATCTGCTCCGGTGCTTAGGACCGGATACCAAAATATAAGAATGTGAAGTAAGGGGCCTTTCGAAGATAGTCTGGGATAATGCCGGCCCAGTCCTACTACTGAAGGTAACAGAGGAAGTTACGCTGACCTCCTAACAATAGCCTGCACCAGTGCAAGCCCCCAAGCTTCGCAAGGGTGCCCTCCAGTAGTACCATTGAGAGTGATACAACGTCAACCTCCAGTGCCACGGGATTCCCCTCCATAGCCACCTGTGTAGATCCCTAGGAGTAGCAACTAAGGTTACCAACTCGTATCAGAAGCCAGGCGGAACAGTCGTGAGGTAAGTTCGGACAAGTAGTAGAGGGGGTATCTCTATTCCCTGTCTTCACAGACCCTCGTGCTTAACTCCAAGATCTAGAGCTTTCCTAGTCTTCCTAATGCTATTGGATTTTCACTCACTATTCAGACTCCTATGTTTGACAGCTTAAAATGGCCTTGGAGAGCTATCTCTCCACTTGCCTAATCCAAGGCCCTAAAATATCGTAAAACTTATTGGTGTGTCTAACTTGACAATTATAGAAAGTTCTAGTATATTTTAATTAGCACTTGATTTTAAATGGGCTGTTATTTAAGTCAAGGGATAAGTGGAAGTGAAACTAGTGGTGTTTTGATGCAAAAGAAATTAATAAAAACCAAACTACATGCAAATGCACTTGTTTTCGTTTTTCGATGAAAGAAATGTCTACAGGGTTCAGAGGAACTTCGAATAAAACAACAAATTTTCCTTTTCTTCTCTTTACTCAAGCTTCACACTCACAAAAGTTAACAAAACTATGGATGCCTAGAAATATGCACAAATTAATCCTAATGCAACAAGTACATGTTGATGCAAAACTCAAAACTACTCTTAAATCAAGAAATGAAAGTTGCTTGTTTATCAATTTTTTGATTTTCCACTTAAAATGTTTAGATGGAATATAAGTTTTTTGTTGCTTATTTCGTCTAAGCACTAAAAGCAAGATGAAGACAAACAAAAATGCACTTTCACTCAACAAAAAGTAAAACTAAATCAAAACAAAGTTCAAGAAAGCAAAACAAAGTTTCAAGAAGTTTCCTACAAAAGCAAAACAAAAAATGACTTTTCAAAAGTGCTCTAACAAGACTGAAACTTTATGATCGAAGAATAGGCAATGAAATACTTTGCAAGTTTGCAACACAAAACAAATGAGAACTCAACAAAAAGGTGTTTCAAAATGCTCTTAACAATCAAAAAGCAGCGAGACGAGCTTGGCGATAAAAACCAAAAGATTGAAAAGACAAATTTCAAGAAAGTGTGAACCAACAACTTTCGGAAAGCAAGAAAAGCAGATGATCATAAAGATATAGTTTGAATATGCAAACCAAAAAGTCACCAAAACAAAACTCAACACAAATATTGAAATCAATCTTTCTACTGAAGACATAGAGCAGCCAAGATTCCTTGCAAGAAACCTTGTGTGCTTAAGCAAAAACAATGACGTTTGCAAGAAAAACAAACAAGACCAACCTTTTCACAATCAGAGAGAATTTGAAAGCAGATACTTGCTGTAAAACTAAAGACTGTCACAAAAAAGTAGTTGTTCAAGATTGAATCAGACCAGCAGGCAGACCTTCAGAAACAAAAAGATTTAAAAAATCTTGAAAATTATAAGATATATGTGACTGTGTTTGCGCACAGCTGCGTGTATACGCGACAAAGCTTAAGGAAACATGCGTATACGCAGGTTTACTTAAGGAAAGATGCATATATACGCTTCTATAAACAGAAAAAACAACGGATATAAAAGGTTCCAAGAAAAATAAAAAACAATCTGAAGAAACTGATCAAACTTGCAATTCAAGAATAGACCAGACAATAATAGAAAGCAAACAGCCAGCTAAGCCCTGATTGGCTTGAGTACACCCAAACTAGGAACAACAATATTGTTGTCCCCAGTGGAGTCACCAATTCTGTTGTGGGATAAATTCCCCTAGGGTCTTGGGTTGATACCCTAGCAGACTGGAGGTTATCTATGCAGAGAAACACACATTCCATACAACCATAATGCTAATATAAGAAAACTCTATGGTAAGGGGCATACCTGAGGTCCTACGTTTGAGAAGTTCCTTCGAGGGTCCAAACCCTTCTTGGAGTTCCTTTTGCTCCATTGACCTGCAAAACAATCAATGCAAGAAAGTACAGTAGTATATGGACTAAACATCATAAAGAAACCATTTTCATATTATAATGAAAGGTAGTTAGTTATGCCATTAAACAACCATTCACATATGAATCATAACATGAATATCATAAACATGAAGAAGATTTATATCGGGAAAAAAGACATGTGTTTCTTTTATTATAGACAGATAAAGTATAGAAAGGAATAATTTCACCTGATTCGTCCTTTCGCAGGCTCCAAGCGGAACCGTCTCCCAGATTCATCCAGTCTCAAGCCTTTAACAAACTCCTTCCATGACTTACTCCATGATATCTCAAGTGGTATGAAGACATCAACACACAAGGAAACAAGAGTCTCTTGTAAAAATGGGGGAAGTGCAGGAGGCACTAGGATCTTCAGACCTAGTCAGAGAAATCTCACCATAATAATCTTTCTCTCTCTTCTCTCCTCCCTTAGGCCTTCCCATTGAAGCCTTTTATACTTCTCCCAAAGTATTTTTTTAGTTGGGAATTCATTGGGAACAGTTAGGCCACATGCACTAACAAGTAATCAACAGGTGAAACCCATGATCTTCGCCCGAAATTAAGGAGATTTATTTCTTTTAAGTTTTTTAATACATATATGCGGGTTGGGTATACACAGACCCACATATACACGCGTGTCGCGTATAGGGAATAAAACACTGCTTTTTAAATTTTTGGACCAGGTCTAGAAGGAGGGGTTGCCCTAGGCCATAAGTGCAGCATCACAAACCACAAGAGTGAGATTTGGAGCTATAACAAGCATCATCAACTAGAAAAAAAAATGAAGGAGAAAGTGAATAACTGACAGCAAGGGAGAGAAACACCAAAAGAACTTACCAGTTCAACAACCAATGTTGGACAAAGAAACCCACATTTGGGTCGTGACCATTGTAAGAAACCATGCTCGCAAGGAGCAACGACTGTTAGTGTATAAGAAAAATTGTGGATGCAGCATTTAGCAAAGAACAAATTCTTACCTTGCTGGAGTTGAGCGAATGCAGAGGAAAGGGTCCTTTAATGCTGCAACCTGTTTTCACAACACGCAGACAAATCAACCAACAAGATAACCATATAGGTAGTCGAAGGAACCATTAAGAAAGCTCATAAGAATGCGTGAGGAACAAAGGAGAGACAATGAGCACCGAACCACCGAAAGAGCAGAGAAACCCTCACAACAAAGCCAACAATCGAGTGATAGAGCCAAGCTAATGAGAGTGTGAACATAAACATTGAGCATAGTTACCCACTTACCAACAGAGAATCCATAGTCAGTGCGGACAGAGCATTAGCTTGAAAACAATTTCAGTCACCCATAGAACCGCAGAGCTCTCACACCAAACAGAGCAGAACGAAAATAACGAAGAATAACAAACAAACTAGGATTTATCTAAGAGCAGGAAGGAAACCTGAGGCCAGGACAACTGTCCTCTCAGCGTACAAAGAAATCAATACAAACATCAATGCAATCCAAAATATCAGCTCTAATCCTTGTTTAACAAACTAATTATATGTCCGGTGATTAAATCATTTGTTGATCAATAATTACTGTGGTGATTAAATCATAAGTCACGGGCTGGTCCCATCATTAACATTATGCTTCAAATAGAATCGTCCTGAGGATGAACCACATTAGTTGATTCAAAACGTCGAACAAATCCTGATGATGTGATTAATCTGAAAGACATTTATCTACAATATGGATCACAAAAGTCTTAGATCTAACAATAATAATAATAATAAAACATCAGTGGTTCTGATCAATACAATGAAGTTTGTTGAAGAAATTGTAAAATAAAAAAGTGATTATGTAAGAGTGGTGAAGAAAATGAAGTTCGCTATGTAGATACACAAGTGGATGATGAATTAAAATTTTAGTTGAAAATGAATTTGCAATAGAAGAAAAATGTGAGGGGAATCTAGGGATGAAAGTTAAATTTGATTATGATGTTGTATTAACATTTCTAGAGTGACTTGCAAAGCTCAAGTATGATGGAGATGAAAGTTGGTATGGAAACAATGCCATAGGTATAATAGAAGAAGGTTTATTTTACAAGAGTTGACAGAATTGTGCAATTATCAATGGTCTATACACAATCATAACCACATGGAGAAGAAAAAGAAGATGAAGAAATATTGAACAAGAGAACCAGAATAAAGTTGAAGAAAAAAAAAATTATCTATAATCTAAAATGAAGAAAAAGAAGAAAAGTTGCATTAAATTTTTTGAAATGATTTAAGTGTTGTAAGCCTAAGTAAAACTTAGATTATCATGCAATCATGTTATGAATTTTGTATGGATTTTAAGCCTATGGAAGTATTGTCAAATGATTAATGTTGGAATGATTAGTGATTGTAAGTAAGGGAGTAAGTATTAAAATATTATAATTATTCTCATTAGTTGTTAGCTATTAGTTATAGATAAAATTATTTGTGATTGTTAAAGTGTAGGTAAAACTTAGAATATCATGCGGTCATGTTATGAATTTTGTACGGCTTTTAAGTCTATGGAAATATTGTCAAATAATTAAATGTTAGAATTATTAATGATTGTGAGTAAAATAATTAAATGTTAGAATTATTAATGATTGTGAGTAAGTGAGTAAGACAAGATAATCTCTTACACCTCTCTAAGGTAGCTCCTAAGAAATTTTGGAGGCAGATTTTGACTAGGAAGACTAAAGATAATAATAAAATTGCTCTTTACGATTGGAATTCCTATCTTAAAAAGCTTTATGAATCTCCAAATGTCATGGATAATTTGGAAATCCTGCTCACAACAAAAGAAGTTTTCTCTTTAGAAGACATTAAGTTTGGGGTTAATCGCCTCGCTAATGGGAAAGTTAAGGACATTGAAGGTTACCAGGTGGAAATCTTAAAAATTGGAGGTCCTGTCCTCATCCCCCACATCCACAAGCTTTTCAATCAAGCAGTCAAGCAAGGGTTCCCTAAACCTTGGACTGAGAGCCTCATTATCCCTATTTTTAAAAGCGGGGATACAAATAGCCCCTCTAATTATCGAACAATTATGATCAGCCCTCTCTTAGCCAAGTTATATGGTAGTATTTCGGAAAGGAAGTTAAGCATATGGCTTGAAAGTGAAGGTAAGCAGGCTAAAGGCCAAGCAGGTTTCAGAAGGCATCACTCAACAACAAACCACCTCGTTACACTTAGGATCATTGCGGAGGAATGTCGTAATGATAAATCCAATTTATTTTGTTGCTTTGTGGACATTAGAATGGCTTTCGATACAGTTCCTAGATACAACCTTTGGAATATATTAGAAGAGCTAAAGGTTCCTCTCGAGTTGAGAGCTGCCGCTATAAGGTTATACGAGAATGTAATTGCCAAGCTAAAAGAGCAATGAGGGGTGGTCGAAAGATATTAAGTGTAACATCGGAGTTAAACAAGGTTGCCCCCTCTCCCCTACCCTATTTGGCATTTACATCGATAAGTTCGAAGGCTACTTAGAGGAAGCAGGATGTGATGGCATGATCTTAGCTGGGATAGTCGTCATCCTCTTCTCTGCTGATGATATTGTTCTTTTGGCAAGGTGCCCTTCTGATCTTGATAAGCAACTGAGGCTTCTTAAGGATTTCTGCTCTACCATGGGTATGATGGTTAACACTGACAAAACAAAAGTTATGATTATCAAATCTAAGAAGGACACTTATGCTAATTTTATGTATGACAATAATAACTTGGAGGAAGTGTATTCTTACAAGTACCTAGAAATTGATATTCATCACAAGCTCAACTAGAACCACAGCATTGAAAAAAGGATTAATGGGGGCTGGAAAGCTTATTTTGGTCATGAAAATAATTGTAAAATAGCAAACCTCGTAATGTGGGATAAAAAGAAGTTCCTCTCTGAAACTTTAGTCACTCCTGTTATCTTATATGGCTGTGAGGTTTGGGGTTGCAACATCTCTAGAGAATCATGGAGAAAGATTGAGCAAATCCAAAAGCGTTTTATAACTTATAACCTGAAAATTAAATGTAATACACCCTATCCTATTCTCCTTATAGAAGTAGGTATTTCCGTTATTGAGAGCCTAGCTATGATTAGGTTTCTGTTGTACAAGCACAAACTCAATAACATAGACGATCATAGACTTCCTAAGCTAGCTTTAAATTCCAGCCAAAACCACCTAAGGCTCAATC
>APFE030003870.1:76528-102241 GCA_000404065.3 Pinus taeda
CAAGGGCCTGGTTAAACTATTGGGAGATCAACGAAAATGATGCATTGCAAAACATAAATAACATTAAAGATATTGTTACTTCTAAGTTTAAAGAGAAAATGTGGTGTGAGAAAGATTTAGCGGCTAAAAGAAAATTAAGTTATTATAAGAAGGTCATCAACCCCACCCTAGAAGATCAAAAGTATCTCTCTATTTAACTAGCTCAAAGAAGAAAATTAATATAGAAAAGATTAGAACGAATTCTCATGAGCTCCATAGTGAAACAGGTCGTTGGGTAGTTCCTAAAACGCCATGGATGGAAAGGATCTGCCATATATGTGAGAATAGGAACTTCGAGGTTGAAAACCACTTCCTCTTAGAGTGCCCTGCGTACAACCACATTAGATCTCAATTTCACAATCTTTGTTACAATACTGACCTTCCTAGCCTTTTACAATGTCAAAATTATAGTGAGCTTGCGAGGCTTCTCTCCAAGCTTTTTGAGCATAGGAATAAAATCTTAAATCAAAATAAATAATTTGTTTCTTTGGGTCTGATAGACCAATGTTTGGTCTCGGTGGACATTAACCATCATCATCATCATCATCATCATCATCATCATCAACATATTATGATTATTTTAGTTAGGTGTTCACTATTAGTTATAAATCGAATTATTAATGATTGTAAGTAAAGGAGTAACTATTAAAATATTATAATTATTCTCATTAGCTTTTAGCTATAGATATTGATATAGAAATATTTCTACAAGATATTATTATATATTTACATTAACTTGATTAAACAATTTAATCATTCAAATTATGAAATACAACTTCTTATTTATGTGTGTATGTATATATATATATATATATATATATATATAATATTATATATTATATATATATATATATATATATATTATATATATATATATATATATATATATATATCTGTGTGTGTGTGTGCAATGTCAATATCTCTTGGGGGACGCTCCTGCTTCAAGAAATCATCGCAATCCAAAATCTTTATGGAAAGATATAGGTCTGTATGGAGAGATGGATAGTGTGGCTCAACATGTATGGATTAAGGCGTTTTATTCGATAAACTTACCATCAATTTTCGTTTTTTATTAGGTTTGATGTAACAAGTTTCATCTTAGAAACTTTGTAAAATATCACAGTTAAACTTAGCCATGACTATTGGAATTTTATAGCATAACAAGTTTCATAGAAGAAACTTTGTAAAACATCATAGTTTCACCTATATTTATAGCAAAAAAATTTGTCCTTGAGATATGAGTATGTGTGAACCCTCCAATCACTGTGCGGCACCGCCCTAATGTGTGGCAGAGTCTTTCACGCACTAAGTCACATGACATGAGGACACAAGACATAAAGGATATGTAAATACGAGTATTCGACATGAGACACAATGACCCTCGAAAAAGGACACGAGGGACACATTATATATATATATATATATATATATATATATATATATATATATATATATATATATATATATTAAAACAAATACTGAAATATAGTGCTTGATCCATATAGATATCAATCATGATGATATATATTTAGTATTTAGTATACGCTATTTATTATTTAGTAATTTACTAGTTAGTTTATTAATTTACTGCATCAATGATGTTCACAATTCAATGTTCATTGTTCATGTTATAATTTATGTTATTAACTTCAAACAAGTTTGATCATGTTCAAACTCCACATAAGGTAGTTTATGAACTATAAATTTATATGTGTTCAAACTTCATCGTTGACTAGAGCGTTAATCGAGTTTTCCCTCCCTTTAGACCTCGAAGGTGTAGTGAGCAATAAGCACATGATGAGGCACTGAGATTTTTATTTCAACACACGATCTATACATGGTCACTCGTCTATAATTAAGTTAAGTTTTGTAGGCTATAACACAACTTACAAGAAATTTAAGGGCTCCAATCTCTCAGCAGAGCATTTGAACACTCGTCTCCTTCATCTTCAGGTCCAGGTCGATGTGAAGTTGTGAGCATTGCACTCGAATCTGATGGAATTACTCACATTGCACAACAAATTGGATTCTAACGACAAGAAAACTCAACATCGATGGCGAACAATGACAAAAAAACCCTAAAAATAAACCATGTTGTAGGTTTTAAATGTCACTTTTCATGGGACATGTGTCCTAAGAACCAAAAACGTTAGGGCATGTTTTCACCACGTCCAAAACATGTGTCTCGATTGGAGGACACGAAGGAAAATGTTTTCGACACGTTTAGGGCGGTTTTCATTTTCGACATGTGAAATATGGGACACAAGACCCTGAGGGACGTGTCTTATGACTTAGGTCACAAATTATATTAGTAAACAAATGCCCTAATCAATAATCAATTCTCAATTTTTTATTCGTAGATTAAATTTTGGTTTTTGGAAGTAATCATGCTTAATCCATAGAGGGTGCAGTTATAGCATTTGATTGAAAAACTGTTAGCGTTCAACATGGATCAACTAGAATGTGTGGTATTCACCACTAATAACCATCATAGTCTTCTTGATAATTATAAGCCATGTGTATACATAGACAATGATACTACTTCACAACAATTGAATTGGAATCCTTCTTCTATTTCGATTCATCGTCGTTATGTCCGTAGTCACCTACTTACAATATTTTTTTCTTACTAACTGTAATTTGTAGTGTGGAATGAATTGGAGACATAAAACAGGGAGTTATTCTCATGTTATAACTTGAGAAACAAAAACGGGAAAGAAGAATATTACTATAGCCATGCAGCTGCCTAGTGTCAAATTCGAAACTGCAGGGCCATCAAAGACTCGATTAAAATTCTTATGATTCTGGCTATTGACCTTTGAGCCAAAATTTGACCCTAAATAAAATTAAATCATATAATTTTCAAAAAAATAAAAATTTCAGAGAAAAAATAAACTGAACTTCCATTCAATTAAGAGAAAGTCTTACAATGTCTAGTTTTTGTAACATTTATCATATCTAGCTGGAGTCTATTCAAATATCATCACTACTTCAGACACAAAATACAGTCAAAGAGAAACAAGCCTAAGATCACAACCCCTCCAAAGGAGAAAATGAAAAATACCAGTGTTCCACAGGGACATGCACCTGGGTGGGAGACACACTTCTCAATCTCCCCATGCTCCCAGGACAGGGAAACTCTTGGGGAAATGTTTTCCATGTCCCTTTTTCTATGGAGACTCGGGGAAAATCCAAGGGGACCTTTTTTTGTGACGAAAACCGTTCCGACATCCCCCCAAATTTTATTGATAATAACGATTAAAAACATAAAAAATAAAAACGCCCCTAAAGAATAAATTAAAACTTCAAAAGATAAGCATTCACATTTCTCATTAACACTATGATTTTAACTTGTCGCCCGACATATTACTTCTATTTCCACTTGACATTTTACCTTGCCGCCTAAGATTTTCTCACTGCCCTTGCTCGACATTTTTCATCTGCAATTTCATGTTATTCAGATTTACCATCAACCGGGGCCTAAGACATTTGGAGTCGTGATTTTCATTTTGTGGCTTGGAGCTATGGGATTGAAGTGCAATTTTCATTTTGTGACTTGGATCCATCAGATTGGAGCTGCTATTTATTATTTAATACTTTTTTAGAAATTTACTAGTATTTCACTACTTTTAGTTTAGTATTCTATTGCTATTTTAGACTTTAGCATAATGTCATTGTCATATGATGAATTTACTTTTGATGTGCATTGTGTAATTTCAATTGTCAAATGATTAATTTAATTTAAATGTACCTTGCATAATATTAATGCCCATTGGAAAATGATAAATTTAGATGGAACATTGCATAACATCAAATGATGGATTCAATTTAGTATTTTATTTTTAGATTTAAAATTTTACATTAAAGAGTGCATAAATATCAAACGATAAGTATGATTCATAATAGTCTAATACAAAATGTTTTTTTTTTTTTTCGAAGGAAAAATCGTAATTCTATTCAACTTGAAAATCAAGGAACAAAATTACATTGCAGATGCTCAAAAACATTGCCCATATCAGCCATGCAACTAATACGCTAAAGAAAAAAAGAAAAAAGAGATTACATTGAGATATATGATCAAGTGAGATAAAAATCACTCATTTTCCCCTTTTTTCCTTTCTTTTTATCCACCTTCTACCATACTCCTTGTTTTGGGGTCGATGTTACTATCACTAGTTGATTGTTGCTTGTTTGTGGCAGGATTTCTCTGTCTAAGTCCAAGCTCTCACATGCATGAGGTCTCTTAATGCCACCTAAGTCTTTGTCCATTGGAATCTCCATTTTCTTATTTTCTGATATCGTGTTTTTTGCTGAATTTATAACCTCTGAAGATGTGACTTTTGATCTAGAATTATCCCCTTCTTCCACTTTCGAGTCATTGTGAAAAGGAAGTTGAGCATCATAGCATAGATTATTTTCTTCATCGTCTTCATTCTCATCTTTTGAGTTGTCGAGGAAATTCTATACCCTTGGTTTAGTGGGTTGCCGCCACCTTTTTTGGTGCCTTCCTTGTTTGAAGACAAAAATTCTGAAGATGCCCTCTTTGAAAACAACTTCGGCAACAAAATGTAATATTCTCATAGTTTAACACCTGTTTCCACTGAAAGTTCTCATTTTTTAACAGAATGCGATTAGGGAGACCTTTTCTTAGGTCAATTTCTAGACATATCCACGCAAATGTAAAAATTCCTTTCAAGATTCTATTCAAGTCTATTTTTTTTAAATTTCCCAACATGTTGTCGATATCCTATAGAACCTTAGAGTTCCAAAAATAGAGGGGAAGGTTTGGAAACCTTACCCACACCGACATCATCGTTACCACCACGTTTGTTGCATCAAACCTCAGAAACCATGGGATAACAAAGAGCCCTACCCTACCCTGAAACCATGGGCTGTCTTTTAGAACATTTTCCATGTCTTTCTTGTTCTCAAATTGTACAAAAAATCCCCTTTGGAACACAAAACGATGGTTCATTTTGTAGTCCATGAAGAGTGTAGCCACTCATACAGATCTTCCATTTTTTTCCAGAAGCCATTAAAACGAAAAATTATTACTGAGGATTTTAGATCATTGTGATAAATTTTTGCCTCTGGGGATTTGATGTCCATTTCTAGAACCTTGTTTGTTTGCTCTACAATGTATGGGCCTGGTACATTTTGAAATGGATCTGCTTTTGTAGTTTCCTTCCCTTGAAGCGCATCTTTGACTAAAGTGGTGCCATTTATATTTCTGGAACCTCCCCACATCTTCAGATTTAGTATTAGTGTTGAATATTTTATAACACCATAAGCTTCCAACTAATGATTATCTTGGAGAACCTTTACTGCATATTCCAAGACTTGGAATTTTACTAGTATACCCATACTCCTTTGAATCATTTTCTTCATATTTCTCACAAGATCCAATAAACAAAAGTATTCCCCCTAAGACTCTTTGTCATGTTCCTTTTTATGATTCCCCTTACGACATGGTTAGGATGGACTTCCAAGGTTGGAGACAGCTAGGTCATAGGAGTTGGTTTACTCTATTAGCAGACCCAAGGGATTTTAGATGGTTTTTTAGGAGTTTCTAAGAAGTA
The DNA here is from genome assembly GCA_000404065.3 of Pinus taeda. Classification (NCBI taxonomy): domain Eukaryota; kingdom Viridiplantae; phylum Streptophyta; class Pinopsida; order Pinales; family Pinaceae; genus Pinus; species Pinus taeda. The sequence continues at coordinate 82,147 of APFE030003870.1, forward strand.
CAATGGCATTCGCTTGATATATTCCATCATTCGCACAATTTTCCTTTTGTTTTAGTGCATTCCAACAACTTTCAAAAAACAGAGTTATTATTGGGCCTCACTCAATTAATTATACATAAGGTGGCATTCTGAGAGGAATACTTGACATAACACCTTAGTGTAATGTCTCATTGGAATCAGAACGAGAATATCTATAAGATGGGATGGTTAGAAGTGAGTTTCGAGGGCTTGAGGAGGCATGGTGGCAAATTTACCATTTCCCAACATTAAAAAGAATATTTTAAATGAAATAAAAGGAGGGAAAAAGTGCTCCATGATTAAAACAATAATAAACTAGGAGGTTCTAGAGGGGTCCGTCAGAATTAAAAAAGAGAATGAGGAGGCCATTATGGGACATCTTGGATTTGACATTTCTTCTTGTATGAGAGGTTGAGAACTCGGTTCTCTACTTCATTGGTAGCCCAAGGACAAAAACCCCCAGTTATGTTCTTGGGTGTTGGAAGAAAACCCAACTCTCTTTGAGGGGACTTCATCTACGAGTTTCATAGAGCTTCAGGGATATTGGAGTGAGGATCATTTAGGTCCTCAATTGGTGATTCATCGTCTTTTAGTTGGTTCAGTGGTAGTTGTTGTTGGAGGGAGAGTGCAATAATTATGGAGTTTCGAGAGAACAAGATTAGTGTATCAGCAGAATATTTGGAGGTTCACTCAACTATCATCTTTCCTATTTTTTCTCAAATATTCTAGTTGTACTCTACATGCTATATTATAATAAATGAAGTTGGATCATTTCTTGTGCTACATTTTCTAATGTTATTTGAGTTTCTGGGTTTACTTCTGCAATTTGTTAATGTATTTTTCTTGTTTGTATGATTTTTTCTTTGTTATTTACTAATACATTTTGGGATAATTTTGTAGCTTTTTGGCGAAAATGTCGACATAAAATTTTATAAAGAAAATTCTCAAGGAAATACCACAAAATTCATGAAAGAGATATTACATTCTTCATAAAAATCATATATTTTTTCTTTTTTCACTATTGTCCTCCCAACCCTCACGATGCAATTAGAAATTTTAAGCACACAACACTGATCTAAATAAAAAAGGGTCTGAATGATAGATCTATGCCGATATTGATTCAACACCAACAAATTGAGGCAAATCTGGTCAAACATCATCAAATTTGTTGACATTTTTATCTAAACAAAACCTCGGATGACTTCATTCCACGTCAACACACTAGGCTGCGTAAAGCAGCTGGAGGAAAAAACCTCATAATCTCCTCCAATTTTAGCACCCATCACGTCTTCAAGACCTCTAAGTTGCTCGTAACTCTAATTCCCTTCTCGATTGGGCTCAACGAAAATGTATTATATACTCTCTGTGTGACATAGCGTTGACCTCCATGCCATATCACGAGCCCTTAGATAGACACGAAGCCACAATCCTCGGTGATGACGGCATGGTAAGGAGCAAAGACCGTTGCAACCCTAACCTCCATCCCATTCCCGTTTCTAAAATTCCGAATAAATTCCGTCTAATACGAATGATGATCATATTTAGATGTATGTTTCATAACTATTAAGATTTACTATTTATTAACTTAGTAATTGAGATGTTGTTGGAATTTTATTTTTTATTTTTATATATTAAATTTTTAATAATTTTATAATTTTTATGACTCTGGTATTTTTTAGTTTCCCTGAAATTTCCCTAAATTTTGGAGTTGCTTATATACCCCTTTTGCGTATCCTCGCTCATGAGTTTCCCTATCCCAAAAACTCGGCAAAACATTGAAAAATACAGAAACAGAGGAAATCTTTAGAGACACAAAATCCTCAATTGGAAGACTATATGTGAAGACCAAAAAAAATAGGTACACAAGGAAATATTAGAGCTCGAACGATCCCTTACCATTGTTCCAACCATCTGAAAATTTTCATAAAACATAAATCGAAGACAAAGGGAGATTCCTTGCTTTGATAGCACATCTGCCTCATTCTTCTCCATATAGACGTGCTAGAAAGTAACCTCCGAGAAAGCAAGCACAATATTGTGTATCAATTGCATCCGATTGAATAGAGATGGGACGTCGAGAGAACACCTTCCTTGTACCCAATTGATCATGGTGAGGGAATCTCCAATAATGAGAATGTTGTCTATCCCAAGTCATGATTATTAGATAGAGGAGACTCAAACACAGAACACAACAACTTAGAACTCAACAACTTGCAACTTCATTCGTTGATCAGGTATTTATACAAGACAACGAAAGTTCTGGAGATTGATTGGGGCGGTGGCTTCTTCAGGAAGTTTTGCCCATTGTCAATGAATTGTAGAACCTGCATTAAAACTTCTATTGAATTCTGGCTGCGGGTAGTTGGAATTAGTTCCTTCCAAAACTCTCCCTTAATTCCAACTATATAACAAACATACTCTTAATTGATATGCCTGTTGGTCTAAGTCTCAGCAATGCACAACTTACTTCTACATATTTAAAATTTAGCCTTTCCAAGAGGCTTGGTGAATATGTCAGCCACATTTTCATTTGTATTACAATATGATAAGTCAATTTCTTTTGATTGCAATTTTTCTCTTACAAAATGATGTTGTGTGTCAATGTGTTTTGTCCTTGCATGATATATAGGATTGTTTGCCAATTTGATAGTGCTTTGATTGTCACATCTGATTACTGTAGGTGCTTGTTGTGTTTCTCCAACATCTTCAAGTATCCTCCTAAGCCATATTGCTTCATAGATAGCGCTGCATAATGCTTTATACTCAGCTTCAGCGGATGACAATGAAACAGTTGGTTGTTTCTTACTGCTCCATGATATTGGTCCTAAACCAATATTGAACACATATCCAGTAGTACATTTCCTATCATCTAGATTTCTAGCCCAATCAGAATCAAAATAACCTGCCAGTTCAACATCAAATTCATCAGTATACATAATACCAAAATTAAGTGTTCCTTTTAAATATCGAAGGACTTTCTTTGCTTCTTTCCAGTGGCTTTCACAAGGCTTAGCCATGAACTAACTAAGTATGCTAACAAAATATGCTATATCTAGCCTGGTAGTGGTGAGATATTTCAGACTTCCCACCAATTGACGGTACATAGTTCCATTCACCTCTTTGGTTCCATCATCACTGCACAATTTGACATTCTATTCTAAAGGAGTAGACGTTGCCTTGCATTCAATCATATTGAATCTTTTAAGGATTTCCCTTGTATATTTGCTTTGTGTGATTAGTGTCTTACCATATTCCCTCCAAACTTCAAGACCTAAACAATAATGCAATTCACCAAGATCCTTCATCTCAAATACATGTGACAACTGATTTTTAATTTCTTCAATTAACTTGCATGTATTTCCTGTTATGATAAGATCATCAACATATACAGATATTAAAGCAACATTATTGCCTTCATATCCCTTGATGTATAAGTTAGGATCATTTTTGCTTCTCATAAAAGAAAGAATGAATTTTCACATACCATGATCTTGGTGCTTGTTTCAAGCTATATAAAGCTTTCTTTAACCTGCAAACCAGATGCTCCTGTCCTTGTTTTACAAACCTTTTAGGCTGAACTAAATAAACTTCTTCTTTTAACTCACCATTCAAAAATGCATATTTGACATCTAACTGATGCATTTTCCAATTATATTTTATAGCTAGTGCAATCATGATTCTAATTGTGTTCAACTTAGCTATAGGTGCAAAAGCATATTCATAATCAATTCCCTCCTTTTGTGAATATCCTTTTGCAACCAATCTAGTTTTATGTTTATCAATACTTCCATCAGCATTAAATTTAGATTTATAAAGCCATTTTCATCCTATGGGAACTTTGTTTTTAGGCAATTCTATTAATTCCCATGTATCATTCTTCATTATACAGTTATATTCTTCATTCATTGCATCTCTCCATTCTTCATATTCTTTAGCTTCCTCATAGCTTGATGGTTCTACAACATTCATAACATAAGACATTAATGCATAATCTTTATACCTTACAGGTACCTGACTTTGACGTGATGACCTTCCATGAATTTTAATTACTTTCATCTTTCTTTTGGCTTTGCAGAGTCTCCTCTCCTCTCTTTGGAGTGTCTTGACTGCTTGATGCTACTTGCTCTTGAATTTGTACCTGTTCATGTGCTTGTTCATGTTCTTGTTCAACACTTGTATCTAATTTGACATAATCATCAATATCATGCCATACACTAGTATTATTTATTTTATCACCTTCATTTGCATTCTCATGAAATACCACATCCCTACTTGCAAGCAGTCTATGAGTACTGGAATCAAACAACTTGTATGCTTTTTGATTATCACAATAATCAATAAATATGCACTTAATTGACTTTGCATCAAGTTTTCTTCTTTCATCTTTTGGAATATGAGCAAATACATCAACCAAAAACTCTTAAATGACTCACTTTTGGTTTGTACCCATAAAATGCTTCAAAAGGTGTTTTAAGCTCTAAACTTTTGGTTGGACTCCTATTTTTCAAATAAACAGCAGCATTAATGGCTTCAGCCAAAAAAAAATTAGAGATATGTTTACATTGACGCATACTACATGCACATTCAACTAGTGTTCTGTTTTTCCTCTCAGCAACTCCATTTTACTGAGGTGTATGTGGCACCGTAAACTGTTGCAGAATCCCATTGCTTTTACAATATTGATTGAATTCTCTTAATTTGAATTCTCCCCCTGATCGGATCCCAAAATTTTGATGTAATTACCAGTTTGTTTTTCTACCATACTCTTAAATTCTTTAAAATACTCAAAAACATCACTCTTCTTTCTTATGAAATAAACCTATGTATACCTAGATCTATCATCCACAAAAATAAGAAAATACCATGCTCCACCAATAGATCTAGTTTGCATAGGTCCACATACATCAGTATGAATTAATTCAAGTATTTCCCTTTTCCTTTTTTCTTTATGTATAGGAAATTCTTCCCTATGTTGCTTGCCAAGTACACATGCTTCACATTCAATATGATCATTCTTCAAGACAGGAAGACCTTCAACCATTGTGTTCTTTTGAAGTAGCATTAAATCTTTGTGATTCATATGTCCATATCTTTGATGCCATAAATCTACTGTTGATATTGTTGTAGATGCCAACGCTTGATGACTTTTCCTGGTCACATCCAACTTATACAAGCCTCCAACTCTGGTTCCTGTGGCAATAACTTTGTACTTATCTTGAATGTCTTTCACTACACACTATGATTTAACAAATTCCACCTTCAAATCTTAGTCAGCAACAGTAGAAACAAAAATTAAATTCTTTTTGATACCAGGAACATACATCACATTATGGATCTTTCTTTCTTGTCCATTAGGAAAATTCACACCTATTACTCCATAACCTTGAACTTAAAGTGATCTATTATCTCCTAGACAAACATATGTTCCATCAATGTTTTCATAATATTCATCAAACTACTCCTTATTACAAGACATATAGAGCGATGCACTAGAATCAATGAACCAAGAATTCACATCATCATTTTCAATAGACAATGCAGCATCAGAAACAAACAATTTAAGATTTGTAAATCCATCATTGGTTGAGGTATCTTTGTCCACAAAATTTCCATTATGCCTTCTGTTTCTTTGCCAGAATCATTATATTTCCTTTTATAACAATCTTTAGAATGATGCCTAGGTTTGCCACAATAATATCAATCATCATTTCTTTTATCATGGTCTGGAAATTTAGACTGTGTCATACCTTTTTGTTTTTCTTGAGACTTGCCTCCTTTGTTCTTGTCCCATTGCTTGCCTCTGTATGGATATTTTCCCTTAGCTACCAATGCCTAATCTGAACTACTAGAGCCCAAATTAAAGCTCTTCATCCTCTCCTCCTCTTGTAGAAGAATTCCTATCAATTCATCAAATGTAGGAGGGTTTCTCTCTAGCTGAAAGACTTGAAACAAAAATTTGATAATCTTGCACTAAGCCATTTAATGTGATAGTGACTAAGTCAGTACTAGACACCTTTTCACCAATATCTCTTAACTTATCACTTAAATCTTTGACACGAGATATGAAATTGCTTATATTTCCATTTGCTTCCATTTCTACAAATAAAAACTTAGTCTTCAAAAACAAGATCCGGTTTGTATTAGTTGTTTCATACAAACCCTTCAACGTATCCCATGTTTCTTTTGATTTCTTGCAATCTCTGATGTGAGGAATAATGTTGTCCTTTACCGACATATGTAGCAACACCTTTGCTTTTGTCTCCCTTCTCTCCCAATCTGGAATAGAACCTGCAACAGTGGGTTTGGGCTCATCCCCACTCACAATGGACCATAAATTATAACCTTCTAAAATAGTCAGTAACTTGAATTTCCAATTCACATAATTTCCTCCATCAAGTTTTGTGGATTCATTCAAATAAGTATCAGGCAACAAATTTGCCAAGATAAAAAAAAACTTTCTCCAATCACCAAAATGCCACCAAATCTAAATCCAAATGCACTAAATTTCGCTAAATCTTAGAAGACTTTCACCACATTAAACAAATACTAAATACCTTATCACTCCATTATAATCTTCTCATTAAAAATAAGCACCCCCTTTTTAAATTTAGTCTCAACACTTTGAAATAAAGCAAAGTTTTAAAAATCAATTTTCCCATTTGAACCCCTTTATGTTCCAATAAAATAAAATAACATTCATACATGTTGGCGCTACTACAACAAGCCTGGGGTCTGCTGCTAAATGTTCCAGTTATAATTCAATGTCGAATCTAAACAGAGATTCAACCCAAAAATTGTAAGCAATCATGCATGCACTATCCCGCATAAGACGATGCCACATGTTATTATCCTTACCTTATACCTCGCTATATACAACATATGTAAGGAACCCAAGGCTCCATACTTATGCATAATCGCAGCAGAGTTTTGCCATATTATCGGCAGATTTTTGATCCACTCACAAATAAAACAATGTTAATGAAATAAAATAAAATTAGAAAATGCCCATTCCTCAACAAACCTCAACACCTAGACATGCAGCACGAGACCTTCAACTGCGTTCCCAACTATGGTCACCAGATTATTAGTTGAACATATTCGCTTTGGATGGTGGCAGACTACACAAGAAACGACAACTCCACGACACTGCTCTGCGGACACCAGGCCAAAAAACACAATAGATCTCCACCAACACGCTGCTGTCGGTCTGCTACACAGTGATTTCTCAAACTCATGCACAGCGAACTCTCACACTCTGAATGCTCGACTCGGCTCCGATACCATATCAGAGAGAGGAGACTCAAACACAGAACACAACAACTTAGAACTAAACAACTTGCAAGTTCTAGAAATTGATTGGGGTAGTGGCTTCTTCAGCAAGCTTTGCCCATTATCAATGAATTCTAGAACCTGCATTAAAAATTATGTTGAATTATGGCTGCGGGTAGCTGGAATTAGTTCCTTCCAACAATGATGAGCACTGAGGGGCTCCCCACAGTGCTATCAATTTAGCACTTCAATTATCTCCCTTGCCTCCATACCATGTGAAATGGAAATTCTCAAAAGGATCTATGTGGAGAGAAACTCCATAACCACATTCCCCTTTGGAAGAGGCCCCGTCAAAAGAGCATATAGGAAAAATTCATGCCTCTTCAACTTGTGAAATGGATCAATGGGGGACCTTAGGAACCTAGGGCACTATTTAATTGAAATAAGCCACAATGCCGAGGGCACTATTTCATTGAAATAAGCCACAATGCCCAAGGCGACTTCCTTAACCACAGGAGAAATTCCTTCAAAGATGGGAGTGCTTTTGGATCTCCATATTCCCCACAAGATGTAGAGGCACGGTCTTATGGGCCTTCGCTTTTTGATTCCATTGACCAATACATTCATGAATAGATGGAGAATCTTTGAAGTTTTGGACTCCTAAGGAGGAGGAAACCTCCTCCCAAACCCCGACAACGAGAGAACATTGCAAAAATAGGTGTATGGAGTCCTCTAAGTCCATTCTACACAATGAGCATCTACCAAGTTCCACAAACCCTCTCCTGCTCAAGTTTTCCCATGTCAAGATATGATTGTGAATGAGTAGCCATGAGAAACATTTAATTTTTAATGGAGCTTCCCGCTTCCAAATCTTGGATGTGCAATCCGAGAAGGGTAGTGTTTGGGAGATCGAAGTAAAGTGTTCATATACCTGCTACACAGGAATCTTATCATTCCCTTGGTGACCACCCCACATAAGCTTGCTCAGATGCTGACAAAGTCTAATTCCATCCATGCATAGTTGGCTACGATATTCTTCCCACTCATCTCTCATTTCCACCGGGAATGTGGAAAATATGTATCCAATAAACAGGTATGCTAAGAAGGACTTCCTTAATCATAATTACTCTACCTCCTAGCATTAGGCATCTCTTATCCCAACAGGACAATTTCTTATTAAACTTTGTAATGATCCTATCCCAGTCTTGAATAGTATATTTTGTAGGCTTTAGGTAGCGTCCCAAATATTTGAAACCTCCTACCATAGAATAAATTTTGACCCCAAAAAGTCCAATGATATCATGAGTCTACAAAGCTTCTATATTGTCTGCAATTAATTTTGTTTCTTCTTTATTGATAGATAGACTAGAAGCTTTTATGAAATCTTCAAAGATCTTGTAGAAGGATTCCGACACATAAAGTTTGGCTACTCCAACACATAAGACATCATTTACGAACATAAGGTGTGTGAGGTTGATGTCTCTAGTGATCCCACATCCCAAAATAGCTCCTTTTGTTGACTTGGACTTTATTCCTCTACTGAAGGCATCCATGATAAGGATGAATAGTAGTGGAGATACGGCACAACCTTGTATTAGTCCCCTTTGTGCTTTGAAGAACTGTGTAGGCTCACCGTTGATAAGGATAGCCATAGATGTTGATGATAAATAGACCATCATCCATGAAACAAGTCTTTGCTAGAATCCAATTTTATATAATATAATTGAGAGAAACTCTCAATCCACACAGTCACATGCCCTGTGGAGGTAAATCTTCATGAGACATGCTTTGATCATTTTCAATCTCATCGAGTGGATATAGTCTTGAGAAATGACTGCATCTTGAATCCTCCTATTTGAAAAGAAACCAAACTGATCCGGAGATATGTGAGAGGATATGATCTTTTTAACTCTGTTTGCAAGAAGTTTAGACATCATATTATATATTGAATTACATAATTAAATAGGCTTGAAATCAGAGAAAGAGAGAGAGTCATTTTTCTTTGGGACGAGAGTAAGGAAGGTGGAATCTATAGCACCTGGATGTGTCCAAATAATCTAATCTCCTTTACCATGCTAACCATATCTGATCCATCAACTTGAAAAAGAAGCAGAAAATTTCAATAAGACATCTGTCAGGGCCAGGGCTCTTGTCCTTGGCCATCTCATTGGTAGTTTGGAGCAACTCTTCCTCTGAGATGGGCTTGTACATCAAGGAAATGTCCTCCTCATTTACCATCATTGGAAACATTTTAACAAAGCTCAATTTTTCTGTCAAGAAATCTCCCTCTCTTTACTTGAATTGATTTTTGAAGAACCCACATGCCTCCCGCTTTATCTCCTTGGTCAAGGAATGGATGTACCGAGATTCATCTTTTATGGCCCAGATGGAATTAATATGACTTCTTTTGGTCACAGCTCTTTGAAATAACTTTTTTTATCGATCACCACACTTTACCCACACTAACCTACTTTTCTGTCGCCATTCCTCTACTTGTATTTTGATAATTTTGTCCCTTTTCAACACAAGATTCAAGATTTCCCTATGTTGAAGCTCAAAGAAAATTCTAGGTGCAATCAGGTCCCATAGCTGAGCAATTTTTGCTTCAATGGATTACAATTCTTGAGAGAGATCTATCCTTTTATTGTATATCCAAGCTTTGTCTTCTTTTTTTAGTCTGATTAGTTTATCTTGAACCCACAAGATAGGGTTGTAAGAAATGGGATAGCCAGAGGATGTCCATGATTGGTGTACCAAATTCTATAAATCCTACTCTTCTAACCACACCGAGTTAAATTTAAATGGCCTCTTGAGATCATCCAACTTCTCGACCCATTCTAGTATTTTGGCATCGTGATCAGATATGTCAAAGAATAATGTCCATCATTGCAACTGAATTGGCCTCTGACACAGAATTGAGTCTACAAAGAATTTGTTTATTCTCTTAGAAACACCTTCCTCTCCTGAGCAGTCATTCCGCCATGTTGGACACAATGGAACTGGAGCAACATCTCTAAGGTCCTTTTGGTAAAACAGATCTTTGAAGTTTTTCGCCATTGGATCCACCTTTTCCCCTACGACCCCAACATTCACTCGCATCCATAAGTGAGATTCATGTCTCCTGTTATGATCAATGGTCAGATGTGAAGGATACCTCTAAAATATTTCATTATTGGATCAACTTCCTATTTAAAATGTTAAAATAACCCCTAAAAAGATTTACAAAGAGACAAAGAGAGGAAGAAACACACCCACTGCAAGAAATTTTCATAATTAGATTTTATATAGATTAGGAATTTCCCATAGTTACTTATAATTAACTACTTCCAAAGATATATTAGAAATTGTATGAATTTACCAAAAATATCTTTGGCTCATTCTTGCTAAAAAAATATGTTTCTAACAATTAATTGCCCAACAATTTCACCTATTAGGAGAGATTATTATGTAACGTCTCGCCTTGATCTCAATTGTTACATTCACTAGTACTAACATCTTCTACTTAATTACACCCACTACTGCTTGCTAGTCTAAGTCTCGGTTGGGCTCACAATAATTTACATTAATTATATAACACTCCCCCTTGATCTCAATTATTATGATACGAACTTAAATAGGAATGCAAAAAGTTATAGATATAACCATAAATACAAAGATGCAGTGGAAATAAAACTTCATTTCATTAATATCAAATATTGAAATAAGCTTACAAACAGAATGGAAATAAACTAGCTTGGGTGATGGTAGCGTATCTCTGAGAAGAGATGTGGCAGTTACATGCCTCTGAACTATGTTACAATGAAGCTCGAAGGCCTTTTTATTACTAAGAAACAATGGAAAACCCTAAACATCCAAAAACCTAACCCTAGGAGATGAAGTGCCAAAACTATGGGCCCCATTTGGATAAATTGGTACATCAACTTCCCAGGGTCGTAACTTTGGCATACGATCTTTGTTTGACGCGCGTCATACCTCGTTAAAAAGATATATTTGAGGACTAGAAATTTTGCATGGAAAATATCAATCAAAATATCACATTTGCACTAGTTTTTCCAAAAAACATCGTTTAGGGCATCAAAATGGCTCTGGAATTTCAAAACCCAAAAAACTGCCAAAAATAGTAAATTGTGCTAGAAATAAGGAAACTGAAAAACTGAAAGAGACACTGGTGGGGGTCCAAGGGGAATAGGTGGGTGGCTAGCAACATCCACCTGGATCAGCCCTCCCCCCTTAGGAAGTAATGGTCCCCATTGCATTGAGTGCCTCCATGAGATAGGGAAACTTCTGTTGAACTCGGTCCCTAGTGAGCCACTGGCCTTGGTGCAAGATTTTGCCAACTTTGACAACTCGATATATTTCGATTTTCTGTTGGCGAGTTTTCTTGATATGTGTTTCCATAATCCGATCAGTTTTGGCATGTTCCATGTAGTCTGGGTTTAACTTTGTTGGTGTGAGTTGTTCTACAATGTGTTATGTGTCTAGTAATGGGGGGAAGTATGGTCTAAGGAAATCCACATTGAACACTAGGTGCAAGCCAACGAATGGGGGGATGCTAAGCTCAAAAACATTATCTCCCACAAACTTGGTAATAGTGTAAGGAACATATCAGAGTGTTATGAGCTTCCGATGGACTCAGGTAAGGCATTATTTTTACAAATACAACCATACTTTGTCACCCACCTGAAACTTGTGTGGCACCCGATGTTGACCATGTTGTTGCTTGTACTTGGCATTTGAATTCTCCAAGATTTCATGAACCTATTGGCGGATGTGATGGATGCATTCAATAAATCTAGTTGCTTTGTCAGCCTTTGACAATACATATGTGGATTATGTCTATGCATTCACATGAGGCATGGCAACATCAATTGGACATAATGGTTGAAATCCTAGACTTACATGAAAGGGACTGTGATCAGTTGAGCTATGGAGAACTCTGTCATAACTATGCTGTACATAGGGAAGAATCTCATCCCAGGTTCGTAGATGCTTGGAGTTGTACATGCAAAGTATGTGCACTATCATCCTATTGACGACCTCTATATGGTCATCAGTCTTAGATGGAAGGCCGTCGACTTGGTGAGATTGGTGTCCAATAGTGTCCATAGGCATGACCAGAATGTGCTCAGGAAACTACTATCCTGATTTGATATAATGGTCTGCGGGATCCCAAAATGTACCCACCTTATGTGGGCTCTATGGGAGCTTATTGATAACCATACTTCAGACCGATCTTGTTAAAATACTTGACCCCATTATATTCGTCTAGAAGGTCATCAATATGTGGGATTGGATACCTCTTCCTGACAGTGATTTTGTTTAGTGCCCAATAATCAATGTAGAGCCTCCAGGTCCCATCTTTCTTCTGTACAAGTACAATCGAGCTCCCACAAGGCAAGGAACTTGGTCGGATGTGCCCTTTTTGCAACAACTCTTAGATTTTCCACTTGATCCCTTCATTTTCCATAATGGAGTGGAAATATATCGGCCCATTGGGTAGAGGTGCTCCAGGAGTCAGATCGATCGAATTCTTGACCTGACAGTGCCAGAGTACCCTTGTGGGTGAGGAGAATATGTCCCTATATTCTTCCACGACCGTATCCACCTGCTTCTTCTACATGGAGGAATCCTTCTCGGGGGCCATGTATGTGGCTACGAGCTTCCCCTTAATTTGAGATCGAATCAGAAAGTAAAAAAATTTCCTAGACTAGGAGATGATCTTGCTGCATTTCTTATTAAAGCTCAAAGAGATGGTGGTAGGCGGGGCTACCTTTGGTATCTTGTATAACCTGTTACCGAAAGAAATAATAACAGAATGAGATCTAGGCACTGCTTGCTGATGCAAAGATCTAGTCCTTGGTGAAGCCACCCGATGGTGTATGACTGCGAATGTGTTGTAGTTGGTAGGACCAACCGCTTCATGACCTCTGCTGAAATGAGGTTCTTTTGGCTCCTATTGTCGACAATGAACTACAGTGGAGAACCCTTCACCTACATCTGTGAGTGGAAGAGGCGTTTCCCCTCCTCTGGATATCCAGGCTTAATATTTTGGATCTTGGTGGTGGTCATGGTGGCACCACGATCAACATCAATGATATGCTTCCCTTTTTTATTCCCCTTTTTGGGTTCTGACTCGAATTCGTAACATGGGTCTCATTTAGAAGCCTTTAGCTCGGCCACCAGTGACTGTTTGGCCAGGCACTCACTTTTGTTTGTTGGAAATACTGAGAGGGCGGGTGAATCAATATTTCTTTTCAATTGTTACTTTTACCAACTAAATCAATTATATTTAGAGCATAATGAGCAATAGGAATAAATGTTTTTATTAATATAATCTTTGTAATGAATCAACTATGATAATATAGGTCTCCAACCCTTGATGAAGACATCGATCTTCAATATACTAGGCTCTAACCTATTGCCAAGCACCAAATTGGTCTTTTGTGAGGCTCCAACCTCTAGGGCTACGACCCTATCTTGTCAAGGCACCAACCTTGGATTTACGAGCACCAACTTCAAGGACACAAATCCTTCCAATTTTGAGGCACCAACCCCAAGGGCTTTGACCCTATCTTCTTCAAGGCACTAACCTTGGATTTAGGAGAACCAACTCCAACGACCTTCGACTTCCTTTTCTCTATTTCTTCTTTTTCACTCATCCTTTGGCTTCTTTGAATTCATGAGTTGTGAATTGTTACTTCCTCTCTATATTCAATGCCTAAGACCGATGCTTAAGGTGAAACGTTTAACTTGTATTTATATATGTTCCACCAATGACAAAAAAGACACGACTATTGGAGGGAGACCAACTTCTATATTAAAAATATATATAGGAGAGTCTTTCAGTTACTTTAATCATAAATGTGTTTATTTTTCGAAAATAATGTATCATAGCTAAAACCACATAATGGGTGGTCCCACCTGCCACATCATCACATTAATCGCAATCGCAACTTCCGGAGGTCTGAACATAATCATAGTCGATCACCCTACTGCTAATAGAGCAGATGCAGTATACAATAAACTGTTTTTGATAAGCCCGTATGGTCCACAGCTTTATCACAATCGATGGTACGTCGGCCTATTGCAATCGGCGGTCCGTTGGGTCCACACCTTTATCGTGATCAGTAGTTTGACATTTCTTTGAAACATGCAGTTCAACGAATGTGATATCATATTAAGTCATGCTATAGTGGTGAAGTCGGGTCCGCAATAATATCATATTCAGAGGTTTGACCATGACATCCCGTTAAGACTTGTGATATGAAATTTCATACGGCGGATGCGATATTGTATTAAGGTGTATTGTAATAGAACCATTGGGTCTGCAATACATATCGCAATTGGAGGATTTGAATGTAACAAGGCTTCAAGACTTGCGATGCGATGGATGCGATTTTTCAATAAAATTGTTTTGATAGCCCTATCAAGTCTATAACATATGTCGCAATCAGAGATTTAGTCTTATCGGAGTTCATATTTCAAAGATTACAATAAGTGGTAGATGCGGTTTCACAATTTAATTGTTATATAATCACGTCAGGTCTGCACCTTATATCACACATTGGAGGTTTTGGGCGGTGATACATTAATAAAAATGCCAATATTATATATCATTGATATGATATGATTTGATTCTTTATTGGATATTTTGTCGATATCACTGTTTTCTTCCTTGCATCACTTCTTGGCTTGGCTTTCCTGTGGCTTCTCATTCTTGTGATTTCTGATGGCTTCTAATGACTTCTTCCTCTTACTCTTTGGCTTCACAATGGCTTCCGATAGATTTTTGATGGCTTCTTCTCTTTACACTTTCTCTTTCTCTTCCGATGGCTTCCTATATCTTTCCTCCTTGGGTCCATTGCTTTTATTATGTCTGTATTTCATCCTTGGGTCCTTCATCTCATCATATCATCATATATAATGTTCTTGATATGTCGTCTACAAGAATTTTCCAAACACTTCTATATTGACATCAATGACAACCTAGATTAACAATCTCCCCCTTTGTCATTACTGGGAATATTCTTGCCCTTTCAACATTCTCTCCCCCTTTGACATCAATCGCAAACGGGGTGCCCAAGTACTCCCCCTATCAAGCTGCTCCTTTTCTTCACAACTAATTTCTTCATAGGTATGTTACTCCCATGTCATGGTGCTCTTCTTTTTGTCAATGGTATTCATGATAGATGTGATTACATTCATTCATGTAATGAACCAAATCCCCATGCCTTCATAAACTCCTCTAGCTCATGAAAACTTGTTGTCTTGTAAACAAGTGGAAGAAGTATTCAACAGTAGTTCATTGGATAGATAAGAGATCATGTTCTTAAATGGAGTGTTCCTAAGAGATGATCTATGAATGTCCAGATACGACTCATCAAGGTTTTCATAAGATCCATCCATGAATAGCTTCTACAAGAATGCCTAATCCCGATGCCCATTTTGACACTACACAATATTTTCAATTTGATATTCCCAAAAGAAACATTAACATTTGATAGCTTCATCTACTTCAGCTACTTGTATCTCTGTCAACCTCTTAATTTTAAAATTACTACTCTGTCCAATATGCAAATTTTCTGCTTCTAAACTCTCCACAGTTGCAACTTTTTGACCATTTATTTCATCGAAGCCACCTGTTTCATTGATTATCACCTTTCCCTTCATAGTTTGGAAGTTAATAGACTATCCCATGAAAGAAGATCTTCCTACTTCTCCCATCGTCCTCTGAACTTGTAACTCCATGACTTAAGAGGGTCCACCGTCTAACGAGTGCAAAGATCATAAGCTCCCCATAACTATATGCAAAGTCTCCCCATCAAATTCTTAGATTGTCAAAGATCAGGTCAACAACATGTGTTGTTGTTTGGAGAGTTCAGGAGATTCTCGGATTGTATTTTCTTTCTTCTCCATACTTGTGTAAATTTCTTCTTTGGCATGGTTCTATCTTGTTGGAAATAATACTGAGGGGGGGGGGGGGGGAATCAGTATTATCAAATTCTTTTCAATATGCCTTTCTTAATTCAAACTTCAGATATGTATTATTAACTTGTTTGTTAGTACCATATAATCATGAGCATGAAACAAGAAAAAAAGATAGTCACACCAAAGAACACCAGATATAAGGTGGAAACCCAATGTGGGTGAAAACCACCTGCTGCAATATGTCTCTATCTTCTTAGAAACTTCTTTTACAATGATTTTGTACTGGTGCAGTCCTTTACCAGTATGCAGGCTGCAACTTGCAGAGAGATACAACTCTCTCTCATTTTCCACTCTCTCCTAGAAGGGAGCTACAACCCCCTTTGCTTCTTTCAAGGACCACTTTTCATAAATTTTCAAACTGGATCCATAAACATCAAATGATCATCAACTACAAGTAAATCACCCAGCCAACTGCAGTGACCAGATCAACAAAACAGAACTAAACCCAGAACACCTTATCAAAAGAAAAATTCAGTCAACAGAAAGTCATGAGACAGATATGCAATTTTCCTTTCTCTGGCCTGCGTCACTACGCACTTCACCTTCTGCTTCCCTGCGTATACCCGTAGATTTCCTTCTGTTGTGCCGCGTGCCCACGCAATGCTTCTTCTACCGCGCTGCGTACAGTATGCACCCAGATACACTATCGCGCTGCTTACTGCCACTGTAGTCACGCACTCAGAAAGACTACCGCGCCGCGTACTTTTACTGTGCGTACGCACCTGAACCACTGTTGCGCTGCGCACCCATGCAATCCTTCTTCTTCTGCTTCGGCATACCCACGCAGTTACCCTTCTTCTGCTCTGCGTACCCATTCAGTTACCCTTCTTCTACTCCGCATACCCACGCAGTTACCCTTCTTCTGCTCTGCGTACCCACGCAGAGGCACCGTTAAACACATGCGTACTTTTGATTAGGGCCGAATTTGCAGATCACCAGTGTGCCACAGTTAGTTGGATGCCCAGATCTGATCATGCGCTCCAGAGATCACCCTTCACAGACTCGCTTCCACTTCACTTTCATATAGATCAATCTTTTGAAACAATAACGCAATATTTCAGATCTTAAGATATTCAATTTGCAAAAGATGCTTAGCCAAGAGATCTCCTTTGGTTTATATAGGCAAGCTCCTCCTAAAATCATGGATCAATACCACGAGCCAAAACCATAATAACACAAATACCATCGGCTAACTACCAAAGATTAAACATAAGAAACCCCATGTGTGCTCTTCTCTTCCTTGAAGTGAGTGCACTGGGGGTACGCACCTCCTGAATGGCTGACATGCGTGTCTGGCCGCAGTCCCTTCACGGTGTACCTGCGGGTACGCATCTTCTGAACTGTTCTCCTGCGTACTTCTTAATTTTCAACATATTGAGAGCCTTTCCACGGGTGTTGCCATCAAGTACAACATCTGTAACATATAGCCATACCAGAAAACATAATGCCAACAATCTCCCCCTTTGGACTTGATGGCAACCTCAAAAACTTCAGCGACATTCTCCCCCTTTGACATCAAGGGCAAAAGGTTATGCTCCCCCTAAGAACATGCTCCCCCTGAATATGAACCAGATCTGCAAAGAAGAACCATAATCCACCAGACACCATCAATGACCAAGAAAGAGATAGAGACATATTTCAGCTATATTCAGACCAGCTTCCATGATTTCCTTTTGTACATCCTCCATAATTCCAACAATGCATTATATGCTCCCCCTGAACCTGTGCCGCAACCCAGCACATGTAGGCATATACCCCAGATGAACCATGCGTACAACAATCAGAAGAGTTTCAACAATAAGATGATGCATCAACAACCCACAGCTTTTGCCTGAGGTATTCAAAAGTTTCCCTGGGCAATGATTTGGTGAGAATATCAGCAACTTGTTCCTTAGAAGGAACATACTCCAACTTGAATTTCTGTTCAAGCACTTGTTCCCGGAGAAAATGATACTTGATTGGTATGTGCTTGGTTTTTGAATGCATGACAGGATTCTTTGAGATGCTGATTGCACTTGTGTTATCTCATAAGATAGAGATAGGTGGTGTACAAGTGATTTGAAAATCCTGCAAGGTCTGCATCATCCAAAGGAGTTGAGTGCAGCAAGATGCAGCAGCAACATATTCCGCTTCAGCTATAGACAAGGCAATCGAACTCTGTTTCTTTCTGAACCAAGATACTAATCTGGAACCAATAAAGAACGCACCACCACTTGTGCTCTTCCTGTCATCCACGCTTCTGGCCCAATCTGCATCTGTATAAGCATGAAGTGTGAGATCTGTATCTCTAGGATACCATAAGCCATAATTTTGTGTCCCTTGAAGATATTTGAAAATTCTCTTCACTGCCTGAAGATGAGTCTCCTTTGGATTCGCCTGAAATCTTCCAACAATTCCCACTGCATGCATTATGTCCGGTCGAGTACCTGTCAAATAAAGTAGACTGCCAATCATAGATTTGTAGGTTGGTTGATGTACTGCTGCAGATTCATCATTTGCACTGAGGCTACATCCTGTGACCATGGGTGTACATACTGGTTTTGCATCTTCCATGCCAGATTTCTTCAAGATCTGTTTGAGATACTTGGTTTGAGATAAAAAGATTCCTTCTTCCTTTTGTTGGATTTGCAAACCAAGGAAATATGTCAGTTCTCCCAGCAAGGACATTTCAAATTCTTTCTGCATGACCAAGGCAAAGCTTTGACTCATCTCTTCTTCATTGCTGCCAAAAATAATGTCATCTACATACACAACAAGTATTAGCAATTTGTCATTTTCAACTTTTATATAAAGATTGCTATCTGCTGATCCTTTTGAAAAACCTTGTTGATGAAGATATTTATCCAAACGATAGTACCAAGCCCTTGGAGCTTGTTTGAGCCCATAGAGAGCCTTTTTTCAATCTGCATACAAGATTTGGATCATTTCCAAGAATGAACCCATCTGGCTGTTCAATGTATACTTCTTCTTCCAAGTCTCCATTCAGAAAGGTTGATTTCACATCCATTTGAAATACTTTGAAGTTTTGAAAACTTGAGAGAGCAAGGAACATTCGGATGGCCTCAAGTCTTGCAACGGGAGCAAAGGTTTCTTCAAAGTCTATTCCTTCTTGCTGCGCATACCCTTTACAAACAAGTCTGGCCTTGTTTCTAATTACTTCTCCATTTTCATTCAATTTATTTTTGAAGACCCATTTGTTCCGATAACATTCTTATCCTTTGGTCTAGGAACCAGTTCCCAAGTGTTGTTCCTTTCGATTTGCTCAAGTTCTTCATCCATTGCTTTTATCAAACATTCATCTTTGCATGCCTCTTTCACATTTTGTGGTTCAGTAGAGGAGAGTAATGCCAAATAGCTTGAGGCTTCTGCAACTGTTCTTCTTGTTTGTACACCTGCATCTTTCTGCCCCATAATCTGAGATTCTGGATGATTCTTCTGAACATATCTGGATGGAGTCTTTTCTTCTATTCTTATCTGCTCCTCTGGTTCTTCTTGAGGTTCTTCCTGAGGTTCTTCATCATTCTGTTGTTGAGGGTAGCCTTCATCTTCTTCGATGTCTTCATGATGTACTTGTCTAGGGATGTATCCCTTCTCATCAACCACTACATCAATGCTTTCAATAATTCTGCCAATTCTTTTATTGTAGCACTTGTATGCTTTGCTATGTGGAGAGTAACCAAGAAGAATGCCTTCATCTGCTCTAGGTTCAAGTTTGCCAAGCTGCTCATCAGTATTCTTAATATAGCATTTGCTCCCAAAGATTTTGAAGTGCTTTACTGAAGGAGTCTTACCATTCCAGAGCTCATGAGGAGTTTGAGTG
>APFE030003874.1:3496-57479 GCA_000404065.3 Pinus taeda
AAAAATTAATATTTTAATCTTAATCATTTCATTTTGTTATTATTAACACATTAATAATTATTATTTTTATTCATAGTAACTTATATTTCAAAAGATCACATTCATCTTAAACATATCCATTACCCTAAATCCAACTTTACCCTACATCTATAAAATCAACCAATTTTGCACTGGATAAGGAGCCTTGCACACTAAATAACCAAAGCTCCACCAAAAAGTTAACAATTTTAACCATTAGAACAATTTTAACAACTAAAATTAAAAACAAATTGATTTCCTTAGAACTGTAGAACTTCAGATATGCTCTTATAGTTATGAATGCGAATACACTGCCTAAGATGTTAAACTTAAATGTGAATATAAACTTCGCAGTCAGCTAAATGGCATCTTCATTTTCAAATAGATTGCAGATTTCTGAATATTATAAAAGTCAACTAAACAAAATTGGTAATATATCGTTGCTCATACTTATCCGAAAATTGAATTCACTTTGATCATACGTACTGCATTTCGAAAATATCCCTAACTCTACAATATGCATAGAACATAATAATCAGATAAATTACTAGGTGTGTACTCTCGCAGAACAAGAATATTTAAAAGAATAAACGTTGTGGTTTTCACATATATGATTTGATTATATATTATTAATGATGGAAAGCTTATTAAAATTAATTAATTGTGGGCTGTGTTTATTGTTGACCAGCTATTCAACAAAGTTGGTTTAAAAGGCCAATAACTACCATTATATATTAAATATTATACTGTAATCTATTTTCAAACATAACCGGCTAACAACTAAACATTATGTTATATAATACAGTTTACTGCAACACAATTATAATCGGCAAATATTAAAAGCTAAAATGTTTCTCATTCACTTTTTATCACTAGGTTATACAGAACCTTCACCAAAATTTAAACTAGCATTTGCACCAGATGTTGCAAAGAAAACGCCGTAAGGCATAAAGTGCAGAAATCCATTCTGTATAGTCTCTAGAGAACAAGAGAACCCACCATAATAGGCATTTTCCAAGCTTCCATCTGGAATGTAGTCATAAACCAGCAGTTTTTCCTCTATACCCCAATAGAAAGCTCGGAGGCGAACAATTTTGGGATGTTTAACCCTACGGATTGCTTTAGCTTCTGCTTCAAAATCCTTGTACCTTTCCAAACCACCATCACCAAGTTGCCTTACTGCAAAAGTCTAACCCATCTTCTAGAACTGCCTTATACAATATAGTATAACCACTGGCACACAAATTAGAATGGTATATTAGTTCAGATATGATGACATGGATTGGTATCCTAAGGTCAAAAAAGCAATAAGGTACAATGTTGAGAACCTAACCAATCAAGTTATTCTGCAATGGTCCATCAGAAAGGGTTTTCTTTGTCCAATAAAACATTTCATCACAGATAATGCTCTAGGTTAGCTAGATTCAAGTGCAAATCGAAGGAATGATCATTATCAGGTGCCTACAAGATGTTTAAAATCCACTTTCTAGATGACTTTGTGCTCTCTCTAGAATTAGCCCAATCTTTGGATATGATGATGTGTTGGATTTGGCCCAAGTTCGAGAAAGCAGTGAGCATTATGTCCACCAAAGCATCTGTTAAGTTTCACGCTGGGCATCTAGTCTTAAGAAACAAGTTACAACTAAATCATAATTAACAATTACATCTGAATCAGGTGATTTTTATTCAAACATGGATGGCATAACAATGTTGACAATGTGAACATGGAAGAACTTCTACAAGCTGGTGTTGAGACAACGCCCAGTCAACCCAATGGCAAACTGATTAGGTTCTGATGGATGTGCAGCAATCACAAGCAAATAGACATTGCCACTGCACATATAAATCAACACAAATCCAGAATCTTGCTTAGAATTAAAGACATTGACGAACATTTCAAATCTTGAACATCTTAAATATCTCAACATAAATGGGTGCATCAAACAGGAAACCGTGAATCCTGAAGGCCTGAGATCACTAGAAAAACTATGCATGGAATTTTGCTTAGAATTAAACACATTGACAGATCTTTCATATCTTGAACATCTTAATTTTCTCAACAAAAATGCTCGTGTCAAACTGGAAACCCTGAATCTTGAAGGTCTGAGATCACTGAGATCACTGGAATACCTGATATAGTATCTGATATGAAAAACCAAAGCCAAAGTCAAAACCCGTCAATAGCCACTGCATTGAAAAAGGAATCAGATCATTAAAATATAAGTGAAGATCATAAAAGATATTTACAAACCATTCAAAAGAGGTTAAAAAATAGAAAGTCTAAATCAAGTGTTTGAACACTGCAAACAAGAAAGGAAATTACGGAGCATAAAATCACAGGATGTGATGTAGCCTCTTACCTGAAGAGAGGAAGTTGAGAAAAGATACTCGGATAAAACATGGCCTGAAAAACATAAATGAAAAACTAAATCCACATTAAGAATTGCAGACTCCCCAAGTTCTATGTGAAAATGCTGGTTTATGGCTTACTATGTAGGATTCCCTAAGGCTCTCCTTCCTGGAAGGTGATTGATAATCAAAATGAGTACTAAATCGTTCCATGTCAAAATTCCTCTTTTTCAAGAGTCGTTTTTGCGTGGTCTTGAAACGAGCGTGGAAGAGACCCTCAAATGTTCACATAAAACAAAGAGGCCCTCAGTCGGACATTTCTGTGGAGAATTCTCTTATGGACATGTATGCCAAATGTGGGAGTATAGAGTTTGCACAACGCTGGTTTGACAAAATTTCAAACAAGAATGTGGTTTCATGGAACATAATGATATCTGGGTATGTCCAGAATGGGTTGGCCATCGAGGCCTTGATACTCTTTCGTAATATGGTGGCAGAAAACGTGACACCAAATTGTGTAACTGCGGCAATCGTGCTTCAAGCTTGTGCACATTTGGCATCATTGTAGCAAGGTATGTCAATACATGGTTATATTCTTAGAAGGCATTTGGAGGTCGATGTTTTTGTGGGAAATTCTCTGATAGATATGTATGTTAAATGTGGCAACATGGAGATGGCTCAGCAAGTTTTTGACAAAATGTTAAGAAGTGATGTAGTATCATGGAGTGCAATGATTACAGGGTATACCCAAAGTGGACATGCCAAAGAAGCCTTATCATTATTTCAGAAAATGCAACTAGAAGGGCTTCGGCCCAACTCCTTCACAATGGCGAGTGTGCTTCCTGCATGTGCTCATTTGAAAGATTTGCCGGAAGGTAAGTGCATCCATGGTTGCATAATTAGAAGAGGATTTGAGTTTGATGTCGTTGTGAGCACTGCCCCCGTAGACATGTATGCTAAATGTGGGAGCATGGAGATTACAAACCAATTATTTAACAAGATGCTTGAAAGAGATTTAGCTTCCTGGAATGCAATGATTACGGGATATGCCCAGAATGGACAAGCCCATGAGGCCTTGACATTCTTTTACCATATGCAAGAGGCAGATTTGAAGACTGACTCGGTCACCACTGTGGGTTTTCTCACCGCATGCTCACATTTGGCATCTCTGCAACGAGGTAATTCAATCAATGGTTACATAATTAGAAATGGGTTTGATTCATATGTTATTGTGGGTACTGCCCTTATAGACATGTATGCCAAATGTGGGAATATAGATTTTGCACAGAGAGCATTTGACAAGATATCAAAGAGAGATGTGATTCCTTGGAGTGCAATGATTGTTGGGTATGGGATGCACGGGCATTGTGAAGAAGCCCTGCATCTATTTTCCAAAATGATAAATATAGGTATAAGGCCAGACCACATCACCTTCCAATCAGTTTTATCTGCATGCAGTCATGCAGGTCTGGTGGATGAAGGTATGCGATACTTTGATTCTATGATTCAAGATTATTGCATCACGCCCAGTGTGGACCATTTTGCATGCATGATTGATCTTCTTGGCCGTGCTGGACGTCTAAGTGAAGCACAAGAAATAATTGAAAGAATGCCATTAAAACCCAACATTAGTGTGTGGGGGGCCTTGCTTGGTGCCTGCAGAGTTCACCGCAGCATAAAGCTGGCCCAATATGTGGCTGAACGTCTTTTTGAATTAGACCCTAAAAATGTTGGCTATTATGTTCTACTTTCGAATATCTATGCTGCATCTGGGAGATGGAATGATGAAGCGAAGGTAAGGACGATGATGAAAGAACTGGGGCTGAGAAAAACACCAGGATGCAGTTCGATTCTGGTAAATAAGACAGTTCATGCATTCTTTGTTGGAGACAGATCACACCCTCAATCTGAGAATGTTTATGGAACTTTGGAGACCTTCGTTGGGCAGATGAAAGAGGCAGGGTACATACCCAACACTGACTTTGTGCTGCATGATGTGGAAGAGGAGGTGAAGGGACAAATGCTCAATCTGAGAAATTATTGTGAGGGATGCAAACCGTTTCCATTATTTCAGAAATGGATTTTGTTCCTGTAAGGATTATTGGTGACTCTAATAGAGGCAAGCAACAAACATAACTGCACAATATAAACACCTATGTAGATGTTGTGGGCCAGTTTGTGTTGCTTCTATTTTCACTACAATGTAATGTCTAGAAATCTAAGGTGTAACAAGCAACTAAAAAGCTGATGTGTAAGTTGCCTAGACTGATCATTGAATGAAATAATGAAAGCATTGTCTGTCATGAACTCTGGTAGATGTTGTTCTGACCCAACTACTTAGTTTAAACCACAAAAAGTTGAGATTGTTGTTCTGAGATTTTAAAATTGAAGAGAGAAATATTCACGAGTTTTTTTTATTAGAATGTTTTAATAATTATGTTTGTTTTGTGCATGCAGTGACCAAAATAGACTATAATCTTTCATAGGGTTTTAGGCTCAGAACAGAAAATTTACATGAAGAGTATCTCAGCAGTCCTGGTTATTTCATTAATCTTCAAAATAATAATTATATATATAGTGGTATTCTGGAATATAAATATTCAAATCATTATACCTTATACCAATATGTGGTTGAACGTCTTTTTGAATTAGACCCTAAAAATGTTGGCTATTATGTTCTACTTTCGAATATCTATGCTGCATCTGGGAGATGGAATGATGTAGCGAAGGTAAGGACGATGATGAAAGAAATGGGGCTGAGAAAAACACCAGGATGCAGTTCGATTCTGGTAAATAAGACAATTCATGCATTCTTTGTTGGAGACAGGTCACACCCTCAATCTGAGAATGTTTATGGAACTTTGGAGACCTTGGTTGGGCAGATGAAAGAGGCAGGGTACATACCCAACACTGACTTTGTGCTGCATGATGTGGAAGAGGAGGTGAAGGGACAAATGCTCAGCAGTCACAGTGAGAAGTTAGCCATTGCATTTGGGCTTATCAACACAAGCCCTAGCACTGCTATAAGGATCACCAAAAACCTTCGTATGTGTGGTGACTGCCATAATGCTACCAAATCCATTTCCAAAATTGTAAGACGAGAAATTATTGTGAGGGATGCAAACCGTTTCCATTATTTCAGAAATGGATTTTGTTCCTGTAAGGATTATTGGTGACTCTAACAGAGGCAAGCAACAAACATAACTGCACAATATAAACACCTATGTAGATGTTGGGGGCCAGTTTGGGTTGCTTCTATTTTCACTACAATGTAATGTCTAGAAATCTAAGGTGTAACAAGCAACTAAAAAGCTGATGTGTAAGTTGCTTGAATGAAATAATGAAAGCATTGTCTATCATGAACTCTGGCAGATGTTGTTCTGACCCAACTACTTAGTTTAAACCACTGCAATACCCACAACCGGTGGGATAAACAACCTCCAACGTAAATTCTGGACCTACTCTACTATGTGCCATGGAAATCTTAATTGAACTTTCACTTCATATATAACAGTTCTGTTTAAAATTTTATACTGCTATTAACTATATTAGTTAGAGGCCTATATGTGTGGAAAACATTACAAATTATGCGTCTATATTGGTGGACCTGCCTTATATATTACTGGTAACAGTGAATAAGAGGCAAGAAAGATCGTAACAGAGAACCCATATTGATGAATTTGGGTATTGAAGATAGTATGGAATAAATGATGGCTACAAAAACTTACTTGGGGTCGGTAAAGCCAATGGTTATTCCCAAACCGCCATTAAGCTTTAACACAACAAGCTTTTCCAAGAGTTCCTGGGTTTCCGATGGATCTGCAATTTTTATAAATAAATCAAGGCATTTTCAATGTACATCCAAATTAAGTGTCTAGCAATGCTAACAGAGATATCCTATCTAGAAATTTGAGACACCAAAATTTAATTGAAAAATATTCAATCTACCCATGGTTTAAGTAACAGATCACGGACCTCAGTCGGGGTCTTGATTTTTTTCCATTCAATGATCTCTTCTTCGCCACTGCATTCATCAATTCCAACAAATATTACTGGTTAGTCGAAGCCGCAGATTAGGGGGTCGAACCCCCGGGTAGACAAACAGAGGCTTCGATTTAAAGGCCCGTGAATTAGATAAACAAGAAAGCGTTCCTCACCCGTGGAGTCCATACAAATCTGCAATAATTCTTTATGAGAAATACAGCCATTGGGAATCTGGCGCAATGTTCTTTTAAGCTCATCCATCTGGAGGAGCCTCAGCAGTCTCCTCTTTTCCTCCGCAGACATCTGTTCCCCCGGCGGACGGAAATCCAGACGCAGGTGGCCAACCAACGGGTCGCATTGTATACCACTTTAATCAATTGGATGGTTGAGATTATTTTCATCGTCTAACACTTAAATCAAAGCTCAGAAATGTACACGTAATCCAAGAGGAAAGTTGATTTCAAAGGGAAACGCCTTACGGCGTAAAAATACGGAACGGGAAAAGAGTGCAAAAGATAAAGATAATTTATCAAAATTGCTAGAGATTTTACTAATAACAGCAAAATCAACTCGAATTCCTCATAATCACAATTTCAAATGCATTCACACAATCATAATAACACCCTAATATATGTCCCCTTTGGCCATCCAGCCCTAGACAAAAATATATACACCTAAAACCTGCTTCCACATCATTTCTTTATTTGAAAAAATTAACACGGTAATCATCACGAAAAGCATATTAATTTATTCATTATCCTAGCACACCCCCCAGCTCCTTAACTCCAATGTAATTGATTTCCTCCTTCAATATCCATTTCATCCTCCGCTTCCAGCAAATGGTAGCGGATCAACTCCAACATATTCCACATTTTGATGTTGATGCTATTGCTCACCGTCCCTACAACGTCCATCGCTGTGTCCCACGAGTCCCAATTACAATGGCCACGTTAAAATGGATTGATTTCCTACCAGGTGGAGAAAGCGAGAGTCCGCACGTGCATTAATGCGTCGGTCATCCTTCTGACCGTAGAACGCCGTCCGTTTTCATTGACTCCTTAGGCCTTTCAGTTATGATCTTACACGATCAGAACGCCGTCCGTTTTCATTGACTCCTTACGCCTTTCAGTTATGATCTTACACGATGACGGTATGCGATAAGGCCCGTCTGCGCTACTCCTTACTTAAATGCCCCATAGATAACACGTATGCTTGCTAATAGGTTGTGTTACAATTCTCTAAGCATTTGGATCGATATAAACACTACTCATTACTTAGATGCCCTATAGATAACACCTATAATTACTAATAGGTTGTGTTACAATTCTCTAAGCATTTTGATCGATATAAAATGGAACAGAACTCATATAGGAAATGTCTTAAAATTCATGTATCTCGGGTGATGCAAAATCTAGTCCCCTCCTATTTCATTTTTTCCAAGTTTAGCCCATTCTTATGAGAAATCATTAGTTTCTTTTAACAATATTTTCGGTTGCTGAGTTTTTATTGAAAGACGATAGAATTGTATTGGTGGCTAAGTTTTGAGTGAAAGATGCTAAAATTGTAAAGACGCTAAAATGGTATAAGAGCCATAGTTTATATATATGTTGTTGAATATAGTTGCAAGTTGAGGTGTAGGGTGATGATATGTTGGGAATGTTTTAAGGGTTTGTTTGTTGAATATGGTAAATGGTTGACAGAGTGTGTTATGTGTGTGTTGATTTTTGATTAATTTATTGAGAATATAGTCATTTTGAGTCTAATTTGAAAATTGATGAGAAGAGGCTCACATTTGTTGTATGCTGAGTATGGGTCATAGTTTGAAAATAAATGAAATGAGGTCCAAGAGGTTTTGAGTGTTGGGGTCTTCAGTGTTATAGGTAAAGAATTGCAAGTAAGTGGTGGCTTGTCAAGGCAGTCATGGCTTCCTTCTAGTAAAGGCTAGAGAACTGCCATAAGGAGTAGAGGCTTCCTTTAGTGGGGGTTGGATAAATAGTGAAGGTGGTGGCATGCATGGTTTATAGGAGTGGTGGCTTCCGAGTGAATGATGGCTCACATTTGTTTGCAAGTGGAGGCTTGCACACTAGTGGTGATGACTGATTTAGATGTAAAAGAATATTAAAGATTAATAGAATGATGAAGACAAAGACTATCTACGAATTTACCCTTTGGGTTTCCACCTTATATCTTGTGTCTCATGTGTTAATGATTTGAATGGTTGTGTTTTGGTGATTACATGTTGTTTATTACTTGTGGATGTTGCTCATATGATTATATGCTTTTGCTTTGATCTACTAATGTGTTGTTGGTTAATTTATACATGAATGAGTGGTTTTGAAAAGAAAATGTAAAAATTGGTATAAAGTGGTCATAAGTCACACCATTTACTGACTCCCCCACCTCTTAGTAGTGTTCAAGGTCTGTAACAATCTCTAAGATTCAAGCCCTTATGCATCTAAAATTTTGATTTATAATACTCTCATATTTCTTCTTCAATTCCATAGGTCTAACCAAAATTGGACTGCAAAGTGAAAGTTATGATAACATTTCTAAAACTTGCTAATTTTTCTCTTCAAAGAGAAAAAATTTAACATGTGATTTCTCCAATTCCTCAAATATAATTATTTAATTTTTACTTAAGATTGTTTAGAATTTCTTTTTCAAATTTATAAATTTCATAGTTGAACATATGATGGGAAAAGGGTTATAGCAAGAATATGAAGCTCAGTTCATTGAAGCTAATTTTAAGGCTCTTAACAAATTCTAAATTCTATAGAATATATCTCCAAAGATATAGAGAGCCAAAATATGAAATTTTAATCGGGTTTGTTTAGATATATTTCCATTTTACCATCTGGAGCATCCAAAACAAGTCTTATAAAAAAAAATTCATGCTAACTTGTTCAAAAAATATTTCACGATCATTCACAAACCTTAATTTTGATTAGATTATATCTCATAAAGTATACAGCGCAAAATTTTGAAATTTGAATCATATGTTCACCAAGATCTCACCTTAATACAATCAAAATTCACCATATCAAACATTTGAAGAAAATAGTTCTAGTGAAAAATGTTAAAATGACATGTTCAAAGCAAATTTAAAGAGCATTGATGAAGCATAACTTCCTCAAAGAATATATATGAAATTATATTGAAAAAAATCTAAAAACTTAATTAGATCTTTTTTATATATCTTCTCTATATTTCTTCTCTATCTTTTGAAGCATTCCAAAAAAATGTTCTACAAATAAATCCTATATAACACGTTTGAAGTGGAAACACCTTAGGATCACTTGTTTTGATAAAAAATGTTATGAATGTTGCATCTTAAAAATGTTAAAAAAAAAACAATAATTATTATCATATTCGAGGGGGAAACTTCATTTTACAATGAATACAATGTAAGAACAATATTTGGTGATCCTAAAAATATGTATCCTTAGTATATATAGAAATAAAGAGGTAAAAATATAATAAAATGAAATCAAGAAAATTTCTATATAACTTCTTAATATAAAAACTAAAATAATAATAAATTCTTATTATGTCTTTAGTATATGGCCTAAGGGCCATAAAAATGATGGGAAGAGTCCTATTTATTTGAGGTTAAGTAGTTAAAAAGTGAGAAGATAAAATGTCTTTTATGATTAAAATGATTATATTTACTACAAATAATAAATGTAGAAAAATTGATGGGAAGAGTCCTATTTATTTGAGGTTAAGTAGTTAAAAGGTGAGAAGATAAAATGTCTTTTATGATTAAAATGATTATATTTACTACAAATAATAAATGTAGAAAATAAAATTGATTGAAATATTATAAAATTTCTAGCATGAGAGAATAAGAACAATAAAAATATTGAATTATCATAGATACTTAAAAATTATTAGCTATATCTAAGGGGCTTAGAATAGAGGTTGATGGGGTGTAGTATTAAGTCACTCTAGTCATGTTAAGGGGGGTTGGGGTAGCCTAGGTTGGGTATGTTAAAATTATTTTCACTCCTACGAGCATTCTATTTATTGGAAAATGAAATTTGACTAATATATTATAATTTATTTATTATATAGTTGTAATTTTAGAAAACTAAAAGAAAATAATTATAACTTGTTAGCATTGAGTAAACATTATAACAACTTGTAATTTAAAATCAACAAGCTTAGATCCATTATAACAACACAACCCCTTTAGGTTTTTATAGCTTGAGCGGACCTGATGGTTAAGACTACATGTTTCTGGTTAAGATCACATCTTTCACATGTTTCCTCCTAAGAGGTCACAGGTTCAAAACCAGATGTGGGTAGAGTATGTATCCCTAGGAAAATATGTAAAGATTAAAGTGGAGGAATATAAAGAGTGGAATATATATTTAAGTAAATAAAAATAAAAATAAAAGGTGGGTGGGGTAGAGTATGTATGTTGTCTAAGACTTAGTAATGAAATTGTGCGGAGGTAGGTGGATCTCAAAAAGATAAAAAGTAATATAAAAAAAGTTGAATAACAACAAAAATAATAAATGACATAATACAATTAAAATATATAAATTTATTAAAAGTGAGAAATATGAATACAATAGTTTGAAAATAGAAAGAAAGAGTAGGAAAATATGTAAAGATTAAAGTGGAGGAATATAAAGAGTGGAATACATATTTGAGTAAATAAAAAAAAAAAGTAAAAATATAGAAAAAGAAAAACAAAGATAATTGTATTAAGTTGAAACTTAGAAGAAGTGGAAATAAATAAAAGGTATATAAAAAAATGTAGTACATATAGATTTTAGTGTAAGGAGAGGTTAAAACTTAAGAAATTGAAATTGAATAGAAATACTTTTAGAGTCTTACTTGTTCACTTAACAAAAGAGTGGATTGCATAGTTAAAGAGAGAATAAACACTTTACAGAGAGCAAGATTTATATGTTGTTGTTTAATATAGTACATTGTAAGTGGATATCAATAAATATGTTGAGATATTGAAGTAATTATGAAGTAAGTGAGAATAACTAGATTGAGATTTATACATGAAAATTAATAATTTGAACCAAAATCATTATGAGATAATAGCACTATCACTAAAGAAATTCAAATTCAAATTTTCATGTACACTGAAATTATTATACACTCAATTAATGATTGATAGATCATTATAAAAAGGAATAATGACATCTATGTATGCAAACCATATGATAGATTGTGTGTTGTAGCTAGAGAACTTGGAATAAGAAAAGTTTTAATGCATTCTGAAAATAATTTATCAATTGGTTTCCCCTACACATATTAACAATGTTGCAATTGACACATAGAGATAGTAAAAAGGAGGATGAACAATCACAATAATTTTGATTCCATGAATGCTAGCTAGTCTATTAAGATTTGAAAATATTATTTAGCTCTCTGTGACAGTAAAAAATAGACATAGATGTACAAACTAGAAAATCTTTTCAATTTTAAAAACACTTAATTTTAGTGATCATACATTGATTTTAGTGCACATTTTTCATCATTTCTCAATCAACACATTAAAAAATTGGTATGTACACTAAAATCAATAAGTTAAAATTGAAATCGATTGACCAATATAACATTATAATCCAATCTTTATATATATAATCAATGTATAACATTATAATCAAATCTATATATATATATAATCAATGTTTTAGAAATGGAATGGAACCAAAACTCCAGCAAAAAGTTTGCACATTTAGATCTTAAAGTTAGAACAATTTTAACAATTTGATTTCCGTAGAACTGTAGAACTTCAGATATGCTCTTACAGTGTTGAATGCGAATACAAAAGTTGTCAATGTTATGTTTATTTATGAAATATATTCAACGATCAAATCTGAGAGTTTGTGACGTCAAAGATGTGATCATACCCTGCCAAAGTTTGAGATTTTCCAAAACAATGAAGCAGGCAATGTAGTTTTGACAAATTGAACCATCGGTATAATCTGGAGTGGCGGTGGGCTGGCTGCTTGCATATTGATATGTCTACCTCTGATTCTCTGAAATATATACGTAACTAAAAATACAGCTGGAAAATACACTATCTAAGATGTGTTAGTGTTTAAACATATTTTTCAAAATTTAAACTTCAACGTTACCTGAATAGCCATTCTTTCTAGATGTGAATATAAACTTCGAAGTCAGCTAAATGGCCATCTTCATATTTAACTAGATTGCAGACTTCTGAATATTTTAAAAGTCAACTAAGTATAAACAAAATTGGTCTTATAACTTTCATCCTACATATCCTAAAATTGAATTGATTTTGATCATGCGTATTGCATTCCGAAACTATCCCTAACTCTACAATAGACAAGAAAGCATACAATTCAGATAAATTACCAGGTGTGTACTATCGCAGAACAAGAATTTTGGAAGTATTAACATTGTGAATTTTCACTTATATGATTTGACTATATACTATTAAGGATTGAAAGCTTATAAAAAAATTAAATGTGTTGTGTTTATACAACAGGTAGATTTAAAAGGCCAATAACTACCGTTATATATTAGATATTATACTGTAATCTATTTTCAAACATAACCCCACTACTAAACATTATTTTATTTTCAAACATAACCCAACAACTAAACATTATGTTATATAATAATAAATACAATTTACTGTAACACAATTATAATCGGCAAATATTAAAATCTAAAATGTTTCTCGCTCACTTTTTGTCAATATGTTATACAGAACCTTCATCAAAATCTTAAAAATACAGAACGGGAATGAGGGTGGAGAAATGAAGATAGTTTGATCAGAATTGCTGAAGATTTTGCTCATTGCAGCAATATCAACATGGCCTTTTCATAATCACAAACATAAACACATTCACACGATCATAATAACACCGTAATCATCAAGAAAGGCATATTAATTTATTCATTATCCTAGCACACCCCCCAACTCCTTAACTCCAATGTCCCGCCGCTGTCATTTCCTCTCTTCCTCTTTTGGCCCATGTGACCTACTGTTGATTCATTCTCTGAATTGGAAGCAAAGGCTAAAGGGAAGTTAACAAGAGCCCTGGCTCCGCGGATTCTGAAGGCAGCGCGGTCATATGCGACAGCGGCCTCTTCGGCGCTGTTGAAAGTCTCGAGCCAAATTCTGGACCCTTTCTTGGCAGGGTCCCTGATTTCCGCTGCGAATTTACCCCACGGCCGCCGCCTGACTCCTCTGTAGTGCCTCTCCTTATTCTCCTCGTCATGTGCCTTCGGCTTCCCCTTAAATGCCTCTTCACTTTTTGTAACAGTGCACACAGAAGAGCAAGAAGTGGAGGAATATTCTTCTATTTCTGCAAATTCATTATCAGATGTGAATCTGCTGGCACTGGCTACGAATGCGGAGGAGATGGACGATGACACTAATTGATTTCCTCCTTCAATATCTATTTCATCCTCCACTTCTAGCAAATGGTGGCGGATCAACTCTAACATATTCCACATTTCGATGTTGATGTTGTTGCTCGCCCCTTCTACAGCGTCCATGGTTGTGTCTGACGAGTCCCAATTACAATCACGTTAAAATGGAATGAGTTCGTGCCTGGCGGAGAAAGCGAGAGTGAGAGAAATATAAAGGATGCATTGTCATTTTCATCAGTTGCAATTGTAACAGTACGTACATTGAATTTTTTGAGTCTGCACGTGCGTTAATGGCGTGGGTCATCCTTCTGACCGTCGCACGCCGGCCCTTTTCATTGACTCCTTAGGCCTTTTAGTCATGATCTTACACGATGACGGTATGGGATACGGCCTGTCTACAATACTCCTTACTAAAATACCCTATATATATCACATATAATATATATAATTAATTACTAATAGGTTGTATTACAACTCTCTAAGCATTTGGATCGATATAAAATGGACTAAAACTCATAGGAAATGCTTAAAATTTATGGAACTTAGATGGTGCAAAATTTAGTCGCCTTATCTTTCATTTTTTCCGAGTTTATTTTTTTAAAGAAATTATTAGTTTTTTTACCATAGGTTTTTTAAGTAAAAGATGTTAAAATTGTAGTAAAGTGATTTTATTTTTATGGAAAAATATCAATTGAAAGATGTTAAAATTGTAGTAAAATGATTTTATTTTTATGGAAAAATATCAATTGAATTTAGTTAAAGTATTAAGGCTGGTTTGGGTGCTTTATTATCTAATTTCCATGAGATGTTTTAGTGGTTTTGGTTTATTTTAATGATCTAGATGCTCAAAGTTATTATTTCTAAGAATTTTTCATGATTTTGACTAGTCTATTTGGAATTTATTATATCAAGTGGTGTTCATATGGGTGAAGAAGTAGGATTACATCCATTTCAAACTTTTTCATCTATATGAGCATCACTTGATACAACTAGTGCTAAATAGACTATTCAAAAGCATGATAAATTGATCACTTGTAAATACTCATGGACATGGAAAGTAGATTAAAGACTTATACCATCTACATAATCCTTAAGGCAACTTCATATTTAAATACAAAATTTAAGGGAGCTAATAGATAGCTTATAAAGTACACTATTTATTAAAGTTTTACCAATAAATTAACAACTAAGTAGATGTAATTGTAAAAAAAACTCCAAAATTAAACATAGTCACACTTAAAAAATTTTAAAATAGATAAATTAATATTATTACTATTCTCTAAAATATTTCAAAATACTCAATTTATTAGGCTTTTTAAAAATAAAACTCACTGAATTAGAAAATTAAGTGATTAGACTATTTAATCATAAAATTCCATGATGCCATGAATTAGGAAAAATAACTGTTGGAATTAATGCTTACATTCCATATTTGAGAAATTAGTTTGTGATAGTTGAGAAATTCTCTCAACCACTCTCTCTAAATTAGGAATAAGTTGGATCTCAAAAACTCTATTTAATAGAGTGATCTAAATGTAATCTGTGTGTGAGTGTGTTTACACATGCACCAATTGTGCATAATATAATTGTGTTTCTGTAATTGTGTGTGACTTTAGCTGTTTTTATCATGGTATCAGAGCTAGATCTGAACCTGTGTTGTGAGAAGGTGCATCTAGATGTTAACTGGGCTGTTGCAACCTAGAGTATTCTGGACGGTCGGATTGGAGTGCGAGTGGCGCCAGAGGTGTATCTTCTTGTCACCGTGAGCACTGGAAATTTGGTCGTCGGCAACAAGCAAAGCCTTGACGTTGCCTGACCCAGAGTTGAGACAACTATGCCGCGCGAAATCTCGGTGTCTCCATACCCTTATGGCTTTGTTGTCTGAGCCCATGTACAAGAGCCCGTCTGCCGCAACAGATAATGAATTCATTCGCTCGCCTGGCTTGAGCATCGAAGCAACGCATTTGAAATTGACCCTTGGATGCCTTTAAGATGACAGAACATTCTAGCTCAATTGTGGCTCACAAGCACGGCTCTTGAGCAGGCACTCGAATGCGAGTTTCTGTGGATAATTCGATGCAGATATGGTGTAGGATTGAATGGCGGATGGATGCTAAACTTATAGTAGTTTCCTTTAAATGTTAGGGTTTGTTTGAAGAGTTAATGGCAGAACAAAAGGAAAAAGCATTTTGAATGTTGCCGCTTGCATACCAGGCGTCCTATTTTTTGATTCATCAAATCCATGAATTGATCCATCCGAGGGATTAATTTCTGTTGTTGGAGCATGGTAAAGAGCTTTTCAATTTAGTTGTTTTTATCACTAACAATTCCTCCTGTTTCGGTGAGTCTTTTCTTATGTTATAAGCAGCCCACCTCCAGATCAGTAACCTCCTTTGCAGAGGAAGCTACCCATGATCTGAAACTTTTGTTATCAGAGGCATTGGCTTATTACTATGTTTTTGCTGGCCAAATGGTATGCAATACCTCTGGCAATTCAGAACTGCTCTGCAACGACCAGGGTGTTGAATTCGTTCAAGCTGCTGCGAACATAGGACTTGCTGAGTTAGATTTCTACAATCCAGATAAAACCATTGAGGAGAAGCTCGTTCCAATGTTTTCAAATAACTCTGTATTTTCTAGCCAGGTAACAAAATTCAGTTGCAGAGGTATTATTATTGGGTGCACATTTGATCATAGGATTGCTGATGCATTTTCTACCAATATGTTTTTATTATCGTGGGTAAAGCTTACTCGAAAGGAGTCCATTGAAATGTTGACACCTAACTTTGATAGATCCGTATTTGGTGCATTTTCCGGGATTTATTAAACTCTTTTAAAATAACCAGCAACTATGTGTCTGATGCCAGTACTTAAAGATCAAGTAGTAGTAAGGCTCAATATGGATGGTTGTCCAGATAGTATGGCAGTTGCGGATCTAGGGAAGGATCCCTCATTAGTGGTAGACATGGAAGTGGTTTTCTAATGAGGTTATGCGACAGATTGGGATGTTGTCCAGTAATTACTTCGGGAGGTCTTGATTCGGGAGTTGAGGAAGGGACTCGGAATCCAACTTGCCAACTACACCTTTCCGAGGGTTACGAGGCAACTTGATGGAGCATCTACTGATAAGCTTGATTATTTTGTTATTTTCATGTAATGTAATCATTAAGAGGGATGTTGGAATTAATGCTTACATTCCATATTTGAGAAATTAGTTTGTGATAGTTGAGAAATTCTCTCAACCACTCTCTCTAAATTAGGAATAAGTTGGATCTCAAAAACTCTATCTAATAGAGTGATCTCAATGTAATCTGTGTGTGAGTGTGTTTACACATGCACCAATTGTGATGCAGGAGCATCCAGCTCTGAGGAGGCAGAATGAGGCTGGCAGTCTCAGAGAAAAACAGAACACACAGTCACCACGTATAACTGGACAGGTGTCAAAACCTTGTCGGTTATTTTATTTCATTTACTTGTTTTATTTACTTTTCTTAGAATGCTGATAGGATTCGGTTAAATTAGTTCATGCACTGATTCTGTCTTATTTGGGAATTAGAAACAGAAACATAATTGTTAGTTAATTAATTTTCTTTAAAAGCATTGTATTAGTTATAGACAGTTAGATAAAACAGTTGCCCAAATCTGTTGGGACAGTTCCACTAAGAAAGAACAGTTAGGTTCTTTGAGTTTAAAGATAGAAGGAGTATGATTGTAAAAGGTTCCTCTCTCAGATGAAAAAAAGAAAGACAGAATGCTACAGTCATTTCCAAGATAGTTATTCATCGTTTATTCGTTTCCTTATTCATCGCTGTAATAGGCAAATTCTTGCATTATAATATAAACTCCTGTACAATCAAGTTGTGTTTGAAATAAAAGACAGAGACAATCTGTAAATGGAGCGGACGTGACAGTCACAGCACTATCCGACAGAGAGCAAACAAGGCTCTACACACAAGCCAACACCCAGACGAAAGCGTAGGAGAAGCGGACGCTAACAGTTCAGACATTCCCATAACCAGAGAACAAAATCTGTGTATACGAAAAGGAGAAACACAGGTATTTTTAAGAACCCCCTGATTAATTAAAAGTTGAGCAAAGTGCCGTAACAGAGAAATAAAATATTGTATCTTTTCATACGATATACAAACCCTCATATACTGTTCAGAATATCAAGTAAAACAACGCATTATAACAAAACGAGAATTTAAAGAACAGAACCAGAATTACAACTCAACATTCGAACAGCGAATGATACAATAGAACAACGCTTCAGAACCGGCATAGCCATCAACGGAATAGAATCTCGAACAACATAGATATATAACCAGAAGCCAAATAGTTACAGCCGTAATCATTGACGGAGTCAACAGACAAGGGTTTGGATAAACCCTAGGGTTTTACAAAACGGAGAAAATAGAAAGTAGCAGGAGGAGGGTTCGAAACCATGAACTATCCAGAATACAACCAAATAACTCTACATAGTGCGACGGCTTAAAAGTCCGTAAAAACCCAACAAGGGTTTGAGTCAGAAGGAGTTCGACAATCATATACAGGAGTAAGGCCGAGGCAACGCCAAAGAGAAACCATTGTACAGACAAATAGCAGAACACCATATCGTTCCATAGCACAAGTAAACTATCCTAAGAACCAAAGACAACATACAAATAGCTACAGTAATATATGTGAGACACTACTCGGACAGAGCGCGAGGAGAAGTCGATTAGGAACACCGCGAGCACAGGTCAGTCATCTGGACTCACCTGCAATCAAACCAACAAGGGTTAGAGACCTGTATAATACATATATGAGCATTTGAAGTTGAAAGTAAAATCAGAGGACCAAGAATCTTACCAGAAAACCCGAGGGCCGAGAAGAATACCAATACAACCATAAAACCCTGGAAGACAGTGGCAGAGGTGGTTAGAGTCTGAAGAAAAAGGGTGGAAACACGATAGAAAGGAGCCATTCCTTACCTGCACATTAGGGACGAGGCGCAGGGCTTGGAGAAAGGACCTGTCATGAAACGAAACCGACAATTAACCAGAATGAAAACAGTGTTAACATCAAAATGACAAACAGACAAATATACATTTAATCAGTTGTTATCGTGCAGAATCAAATACGCCTTCACAGGCCGGCAAGACCTCACCTCCCATAACCACTGAAGCCGAGAGATAGCCACAGAGTCGGCATCCGAACCAGCACACAGAGAACCAGAGTTCCTCATAGACAGAGTAAGTTTTCGGCGGGGCAGAGCAACAACAATGACGGAATGACGGAGCATTGAGTTGACAAAAGTCGGGTTGGTGTGAAGAGAACCGGCAGGTGTGGGTGCAATCGGTCAAGACCTTTCCAGAAACCCTAAAACCAATTTCGAGGAGAGTACCAACATTAAAGTCAACCATAAAGATCGTCCAGACGCGGGTTTTTTTTTGTCAGGGATATTTTGTTAAAGGCGGGAGGCCATCAAATTGTGCATAATATAATTGTGTTTCTGTAATTGTATATAACTTTAACTGTTTTTATCAATAACAAATGAGAAAACGAGCATGGATTAAAAGACCATGGACAAGGAGAATGAGTCCACGAAAATGGAAACGGAGATAGGTTTGACATACCTTTTAATAAGCTATTTTTTATATTCGAATACAACCGCACGTCCCACAAAGTGGACATGACTACACATATCATATACGTTATAATCTTAAGTTAAAATATTGGTGAAACAACCTGTCACAACCTTTAGACAATCGGAGCAACTTGGGGAATATTATATTTACACCTCGCGATTATGTTGTATTAATTTATCACTCGCATTCCTAATGAGAATAATTAAATACCAATAACTTGTAAAAAGAGAGGGCGCGTCGGCCGATTGATTCAGTTTTAGAAAATCATTCAGTCAAACACCTATCAAAAAAACACAAAAATAAAGAGAAGTGGATGGTGAGTCAAACACGTGGCCGTTTAACAAAATATTGAAGAAGAAGATAAATATGGGCATTTATTTTCTTTTAATATTACTTTTGGAGGCTCGACTGGAATTTATATATTTACAATTCCTATTCTATTGGTCTGTCTGATCATGTTTTTTCATTGATTCGTGCCTATTTGCATGTGCCATTAATGTACCGTTAAATTATTATTAAATTTTAGTGATTGGAAACATGAAGATCATTTTTACAAGGAGATAGGTTGTCATTATTTTTTTGCTTGCATACAGTACATTAAACTTTGGCGTTAGTTTTTTTTAATATAAACCTGTTGTTTTTTCTTGCCCAAGCCCCACCGCCCGCCCCCCGGTCATTTTCTTGTTGAAACAAAGACATTAATGTGGTAACCTAGGCTTAGACGGGTCAAAAGATATACTTTGAATAAATATAAAACATTGCCACAACTGTGTACTTGTTAGAGGTTTAATATGTGAAATTATAAAATGGTGTCGTTATAGATTTGGCTTATCCAATTGATATCGGATAAGGGTGGGCATGGAGCAGTAAAGATAAATCGAGGCATTATAAAATTATGCAAAACAAAATTTGAGGAATTTAATTGTTCTTTGTAGATTTATTTAAAACGCATAATGTAATTATGGGTCTGAATTACCAAAGAGATATAAATTTCGAGGTGCACACACAAATGTTAAAAGAGTGATTATTAAACTTTCCTTTTTTATAAGTTTGATATTATTACAATAAAGTAAAAGAAATTCAAACTATTAATGGTGGGGAAGAGAAACACTTTGACTCCAAAATAACTAATGGGTAGCAATAATTATGTTGTAGGTTAAATGCGGTTTGATTTAGTAATTATAGATATTTTATTATTGGTTTATCTAAAATATTTTATTTTTTTCATATTAATTAATTAGCATAATTATTTTAATAAATTTGATTAATATATACATTAATCTGAATTTAATAATAATATTTATATTTATAAAATACATAATTATAATAATTTATTATAATCACTATTATATTTATAGTAATATGATAATATTATGATTGAATTATAATTAATATATGATAAACTTCGAGGATGATTGATATTATAAATCTAAGGGATTATCGATATTATAAACCCAAGGGATTAATAAACCTAAACAATTGATATTTTAAATCCAAAGGACTAATAAACCCATGAGATTATTAATATTATAAACTCATGGGATTAATAAATCTAAAGGATTAATACATCCAAACAATTGATATTTGAAACCTAAGGCATTAATGAACCCAAGGGATTGCTATTTTAAACCCAATGAATTATTATTAATAAACCCAAGGGATTAATGTTATAAACCCAAGGGATTATCAATATTCTAAACTCAAACGATTAACAAACCCAAACGATTTATTCATCCGGGTTGGATCATTATATTGTTTTTCATCCATGTTGATGCCTTCAAAGTGGAAAAACTGAGGAATAAACTCGTGGGACTATTTTTAGCAGCAGGACCTAGTTTGGCAAAACGGGGACTAAAACCTTTTGGGAGCAGTTTGAGGCATCAAATGACGTTTTTTGGGGGTAAATTTTTCCACTTTAGTGTGGCACCTCTTCACGTAATTCTACACACAAATATATTTCCAATGGCGTGAGAAGCGCGACAATCAAAGTTTGTATGCAAATGTTATGTCACTCAAAAGTTGACCTTCCTGTTTTCACCACCATGGTTTGAGAGGATGTCATGGTAACCCTCATTATTAATGGAAAAATGGGATAACCACATGATTGTGATATAAAAGACTATAGAAAATTCTATATTGTAACTCTAGTTAAGAGTTGATATAGTCAAAGTTAACCACTAGTAGGCCATTGGGTTATGTTATAACTAGGCCACTAGGAGGAAGAGGCATTCCATTTAAGTGCATTTGTTCCATAGTCGAGTAGAAATAGCCAAGAGGGATAGGACATATAACACAAGACAATATTTGTGCGTTATAACATCCCACTGGCCACAAACCATATTTCTTTGTACCTACAACCATATTTCAATACAGAGAAAGAGAGCAGAGCAACCTTACCTTCTAGTTGGGTTTTCTCCTGTAAGGGTTTCCCAGAGCATATCTTGTGTCTTATATGTATGTGAGCTTTTATTTTGTCGTTCTCTATTTTTGGATAGTTTCCATTCGCATGGATGTGCTAATTACAATAAAATCTACACCTCCATAAATTTAATAAAACTATAATAATGTACAATTTCATATTTTTAATATAATATTATCACAACTATTGTGATAAATTGTCTAGCGGGATATCCATGACAATTTATTGATCATTGATATTTTAAAGACAATGGATTATTAATATTATAAACCCAATGAATTAATATTATAAACCTAACAAATTAATAAACCCAAGGGATTAATATTATAAACCCAAGACCGAAGACCGAAGAACAAGTCAGTTGTGAGTTGCTGTTGGCTTTACAAGGTAAAGCAAGCTGTTGATTGTAGTGTGGAGAAACATAAGGCAAGATCTGTTGCCCGTGGTTTGTCACAGGTCGAGGGGATTGACTATGATGAGACTTTTTCTCCTGTCGCAAGGTACTCATCTATCAGATCAATGTTGGCACTATCAACGCAGATGGGTTGGAAGATCCATCATATGGATGTGAAGACTGCATTCCTTAATGGCAAGATTCAGGAAGAGGTGTACATGGAGCAGCTGGAAGGTTTTGAGACCTTCGATCGTGAGTCACATGTGTGCCGACTCAAGAGAGATTTGTATGGGCTAAAGCAAGCACCTTGTGCTTGGTACACCAGGATTGACAACTACTTCACCGAGTTTGGCTTCACAAAGAGTGAAGTGGATGTGAACTTATACCGCATCATGGTGAAAGGTATGAATTTGATCGTTGTACTTTATGTTGATGATATTATATTGATAGGTGATGATCAATTGATCATGTCTTGCAAGGAGGACCTTAGAAGAGAATTCGAGATGAAAGACATGGGTCTCATGCATTACTTCCTTGGCATGGAAGTATGGCAGAAGGATAGGGAGTTGTTTGTGTCTCAGGTCAAGTATGCCAATGAGATAATCAGGAGATTCCATATGGAGAAGTGCAATCCCATGCAGACTCTTCTAGCAGGTAACTGGATGAACGAGGATGCTACTTCAAGAGAAGTAGTAGAGGCTAATGTGTACAGTTAGCTTGTGGGTTCACCGATGTAATTGGTGAACACACGATCAAATTTGTGCTATGCTATGAACCAGCTGAGTCAAGCTATGGTTCAGCCTACCAAGATGTTTTGGAAGGTGGCAAAGCATGTATTGAGATACCTCAGAGGCACATCTCAATATGGATTATGGTACAAATGGACAGAGGGAGTGAAGCTACAGGGCTTCACGGATGCAGATTGGGCAGGAAGTCCATCATATTGGAAGAGCACATCAGGAGGGATTTTCAACCTTGGGTCAGCTACAGTTTCTTAGTACAATAGGAAATAGAGGTCGATTGCACTCAGCTCAGTAGAGGCTGAATACATGGTTGCAAGTCAAGCAACATGTTTGGCCATCTGCATGTAGAAAATTCTATTTGGTTTGTTTGATCAAAGGATG
This sequence comes from Pinus taeda, assembly GCA_000404065.3. NCBI lineage: Eukaryota > Viridiplantae > Streptophyta > Pinopsida > Pinales > Pinaceae > Pinus > Pinus taeda. The sequence goes on from APFE030003874.1 coordinate 26,792, forward strand.
GATCCAACTATGATCTATTGTGATAACCATAGTTGTATCAAACTCTCTAAGAATCCAATATTTCATGATAGGTCCAAGCATATCGATATACGGTATCATCATCTCAGAGACTGTGTAGTGAGGAGGATGATGTTGCTGCAATATATTTCAATAGAGGATCAAGATGCAGACATTTTGACAAAGGCATTGTCAAAGTGTAAATTTGAGTTCCATATAGAGAGGATCGGGGTGGCAGATAATCCCTTTCTTGTTGTGTTGAAATGTGGCAACAAGAATATTCCAAATTTAATTTTTCCTTGAATTAAAATTGAGAATTAAAATTTGAATTTAGTCTCATCAGCTGCTTGAAAAATAATTAATTAATTCATCTTGAGTTAATTAGTTGGAGAAATTCAAGTTAGAAGTCTTTGTGAAGTCATGCAACAGATATCCCTTAAATTAAGGAGATAAGGTTGAGTTGTATTTGAGTTGTAATTAGTTAACTTAGTTTACTGGATTAAGTCCAATTAGATTAGTTCCAAACTGTTTGAGGAACTAATTGAGTTCAGTAAGTTACTGCATGCATCCATCAAACTAGTGTACTCTAGATAACTGAAGATTATTTCATAAATAACTCATGCATGTCTATTCTGAGAAAGACCCAGTTGAGATTAAATACAGGGACATTGTACTATCAGTTTCATAAATTTTCCTATAAGGAAAACTCATGCATGTAGAAGGAATTTATTCCTTGAGAATTGCGTAGTTTTACAGGGCATGAGATCAGTTTGAGTTATCAGTATTACACATGGTAACAGTAGGATCACCCAAGAAAAGTTGCGCTAGGAAATAGGAGCTTGGAGGGTAGTGTGGAGGACTTAATAAGAAGCCCACTTTTCCTTTCAGCATTTGAGAGGATTGTATTGAGAGCTAGCTAACTGTGAGAGCTAAAGCTTTGTGTAATACTGAGATATTTCCAACTTGTATGATAATATAGATAGTGGGGTTTTTAGTTGAGGCTTTCCCCTGAGTATTCTTCTGTGTTTCATGTGCATTGATTCTTCTTCTGGTTATATGTGTTTTGCTTGGTCTTGCTCAAATCTATTAAGCTTCCGCAAGTTTGATTGTAGAAGTAGATTAAAGTATTTTTCTTTAGTTATATTGCATTATCAGGTTAATCTACAGTCATAATTTCTACATAAGGCTATCATTATCCATCCTCCATTCCCACAATGAAGCAGAGAAGAAAAAATATGAGACCAATGCAAAAGTTGTCAACACTCTGTTGGGAAGCTTAGCATAATCAAAATCTATAGAGGTCAACAGATCTAAGCATAGGGGTCTCATACTCAGCTAAGAATATCTAAGAAGCATTGATGCCTCAAAACATTAGTTGTAGTCTCATCCAGTAGGTCATCGATAAAGTGTTCATCCATTTACAAATAAAAACATGATGAGATCCATACACAGCTACTATCATAAAACATATACATAACCAGCATAATAGCAACATAAATACTAAGGAAATCATAGTCATATGATTCAAATATAAACTAGTATAATACTAATAGAAATACAAGGAGAAATAACCTCGTATTGATGGTGCAAAATCCAAACCCGGGATGGGACCATCACGTTCCACCTGAACGTATAATGGATGAGCCAAATCTCTCTTCAACCATTCACCCCAGTGCCATATTCCAAGCATGAATGTGGGATATCATAAAACAAATCAATCCATAGCCATCCAGGGCTTCCGGAGACCAACCAACTCAACCCATTAAATGGTAATTCCACCTCACGGGTGGACATCACTAAACCATCATCAGATTGGTCTCTACCCCAACCCTTCTAGGGCTCTAGAGCGTCTTCTCCAACCAAGGCTTCTAATACTAGTAACTCAACCCACAATTGTCATTGGGCTTCCAAAGAGTTTGTCCAACTAGGGCTTCCAAGTCTAGTAACTCAAACCACCAAGGGTTTCCAAAGTGTTTGTCCAACCATGATTTCCAGGACTAGTAACTCAATCTAAGTTGTTATAGGGCTTCCAGAGTGTTTGTCCAATTAGGGCTTCTAGGAACTAATAACTCAACCCAAGCTAAATGAAACATGAGAAACAACCGTAGAACAAAGAAATAAATCCACCACACCATGGCTATCTAGGAAATGGAAAGGCTATGAAAATCCACTGTGAATCCAGGTAATCCTCCATGTAAGTGATAGATCATGACCAATAATCCACATACATGCCAAAACTAGTGAGGAAAAAATACATGCAACTCAGTACTTGCAAGCCAAACATGTTGTATATGTTGATCTCGATGTCCTCTTGTGCTTTCCTAATCTCCCTTTGCCTTCTTGCTCCAAAACTCTCAGTATGACACACTCTCCAAGAGTGCTAAAAGAAAATCCAAGTGTCCAAGAATGAGAGAGGGAATAGAGAGAGAGATCTAAAACTAGATTGACCAAACTTACCCACTAATCCTCATAAGCCTTTTTTATTAATGAGGCCTCTGTTTTCTTCATTTTCCATTATTTTCCTTCAATTTCCTCCTCACATGCAACCTATGACCTTTCACCTCCCTTTTCTCCTGTTCTCCTTTATTTTCATAAATAAGATGCCAATAAATGCCTCATGCATTTCCAAATCCGTTTCCATTGCCTTTGCCAAATTCCTTAGCCATAATAAACCGAATGAACACCCGCTAGGGTTTTTTCCCACCGTTCATTTTGAAATACGTGTCCGATGACCGTGGCCTTATATATTGTTACCATGGATGTTACAGGACCCTCCCCCTTGGGGAAACACAGTCCTGGGTGTTCAATGACACCTATAACAAATAAGACTGCTGAAAAAAATACATACTGCCCCTTGGAGCTTTATAACACAGCTCGTTGCAGTTACAATGACCATATGCTGAAACATGAAAAACATATCGTTTACTGGAGATTGATAACATAGCTCATTATGGTATTTAAAATAATAACCACATATACTCATGCACATTTTCTTCACCCATAAAATAAGCATACTGTTTATGGATATTTATAAATCCATCTCAATTTAATAGTTACAATAATACACACATATACACAAATGCACATTTTATCAATCGGAAAATAAAAGGATATCATGCCTACATCCACAACAATGGAATCCAAAGACTCACACCTACACCATCAAAGTAATACAAGGATTCTCCTCCTTCCCAAGAACTAAAAAATCCACTGCCAAAGTATAATCTACATCTAATGTCCAACCTTATAATCTTGTGCCACTTGTCGTCTCATTAAACAATTACTGACTCATTGTTCCAGGGTGCACTCCCAATGTGCTTTTGATTCCATCTAGAAATGATAATGACCAAAAAAAATATATCCTCGACCTTCCCTTCTTTCCTACATAGTCACTCGGGAAATCCAGTCACCCCATTCCATGCAGTCACACACCTTCCAAGTTCTGCTGGCACCCCCATTCCGGGCAGTCCATCCCTTGGCAAGGGTTCCTTACATTGGAAGATACCAAAATCCAAGGCATATCCCTACCTTAAAACCATCATATCGGTCTTAGCATGCTCATGAAGATCAATGGACACTATGGGGTAACAGTGTCCCACAATGACCCTTCTCCTAAGGTGCTTTACCATCATATTACTACATGTTCCAATTCCTTTCACTAGTGTTGCTAATTCTTGCAATCAATTTAAATGACCCAACTGGCATGTTCATGTTTTTTTGTACCAAGCACATAATTTCCATTAGATTCAAAATAAAATGAAATAACTTCAAATCATACCTCATCAATGACCTGTAAATAAGGTACACTTGCAATTCTATTTACTTCCTATTAGAACAAGTCAAACTAGCATCTTTGACCAAATCATCATGTATAACCATATCACATCATGTTAGCTCAAAACAAAACCATCATAGATCAAAATCATAAATCACATGTAACCATCATAAGCCATAATCATAACATGCATAATAAAACTGAAATAAAATACATACATTTATCCCTTAATCAATCCTTAGCTTCTATCTTTGTCCATATTTTGTACACACACCGAATCGGTTGTCACACCTAACAAATACCTAGTTCCTTCTCCTCAATCATGTGCACATACACATAGTGTGCATCGCACACATCCAACCACACACAACATACAACACCATGCAATACATGAACCTACACCTGACATACCACTCACACACCTACACCCAGTGTACAACACAACACAAATGCGTACATAGAGTACAACACAATGAATACATATGTCACCATAGCACAAATACGCAATGCACATACATAGTATTGCATGTAGACAACACAACATGTACGACATGAACATAATACCACATTTACATTGGTGCCACATGTAAAACATGCACATAGTATCACCCATACACAACACGACATGCACAATGTGTACACGACATCACATGTACACAACGCCACCTACACAATGTGTACACAATGCCACATGTTTATAATACCACCTATACAACATGCACAAAACACCATACATAAACAACACCACATGCGCGACATGTACGTGACACCACATGTACACAACACCATATGCATGACATGTGTACAACACCACCTGCACACAACACCATATTTACAACATTTACATGGCACCACATGCTTGCATCAGCACTTGTACAATCCTGCACACAACACCATATTTACAACATTTACATGGCACCACATGCTCGCATCACCACTTGTACAATCCAACACACAACACCATATGTACATAGTAGTGCATATACAATATGTACATAGCACCCTATGTAAACAACACTGCATATCCAACATGCACAAAGCATCATATGCACACAACACTGCATATCCAACATGTACATAGCACCATCTATACCCAACATTGCATATGCAACATTCGCACAACACTATTTGTACCACTTGTTACATAACATTGCATAAACAACATGTACACATACTATATATACACGATATTGCATGTGCACAACATCACGGATGAAACATGTACAACATATGCACAACAGCAGTGCCACACATCCAAAACCACATTGTCTCTACCAAGAAACCTTGGTTTCAGTGTCTCTCCGCCATCTATGCTTATCCCAACATCCTGTAGACCACATTGCTTTCATTTCATTGATGTGTTCCTCAGTATAGCTTGTCCATAACATATACATAATATAATCACACAATATCAACCCATAACCACATGATAATGACCTCATATATTTCTCATGATTACTCTTCCACTTGATTCGTCGTAAGACGGGGGACCTCGTCACTTCATTCACATGCATAAGCAATCATTCCTCCACCAGAATGATCCATGACAACCCTGTCAGACAGTGACATATATATATATATATATATATATATATATATTATATATATTATATATATATATATATATATATATAAACATATATATAAACATTAGCATAAGAAATCGTGATCCATAATGACCTTGTCATACATGACATACATACATTCATACATGTATACACATATAGACATCAGCATAATCATGATCACAACATAATTGCTAGATATCATAAGGTCAAGTTTAAGAGAACTCACTTTATACGTGCAACACATGTGCAACAACAAGAACAACAGTTCCCAACATAGCCAAGGCATATGACACCTCAAATCCATTTACTTCACCTTTCTTATTACCTTTCTCATGACTGTATTACCACTATCCATTTACACCAATGGACCAAACCAATCCAATCAATTGTCATATTCTTACCTTCAACTTCCCTTACTCATTCACCAAGCTTCATTTGGGTCTTACATTACCTGCTAGGTTTCGTTCAACTCTCCCTAAGCTCCATTAACGTTCTTATTTCCCAACTAATTCCCAAGACCCTCAAGACATAAAGGCAAGAAAAAATGCAAACAAGAAGAAAAACATGAAAACCAATAACAATACAACACTACAAAAAAGGTGGTATGGCCATACATTAGACATAAACAAAGTTGCAAATTAAGCACAAAAAAATCACGAAGAATCGAGATAAAAAGACTCTCAACGGACACCATTACTCAACCCCCATGGTTCCTAGTGCTTCCAAAGGAAATCTCAAACTGAGCCTTCTTCATAATTTCATGGAAGTCCCTTTTCCATGCAATCCCATGCATCATATTTCCATAAACACGTAGTTGTCAATGCATAAATAACAATAACAATACACCAGTTACCTTATGTTGTTGTGCCAAGCACATTGCCTTGTAACCAAACACATCCATACCATCTCTCAAGGGACTCCAATTTCGTTGATAGATCTAGCTATAACAAGATACCAGCTTTTATACTTGTCAAATACATTTCCATGAATATAGCACATATCCACATAATTTCACATAGATCAAGGTTAAGAAGACTTCCAGTATACAAAGCACTCATTCATTTAGAATTATGGTTTCCAAACATAGCCAAATGAATTCTTGTCCAATTCCTTTCTTTTACCTTTTTACCTTATTGTAATTGAGGCTTTCTATGTACTATCAAATCATCCAACTGTTAGTTATATAAACAAATCAATTGTTACCTTGTCATGCTAATATCAAGCATGTTTACGTGTAACTGCTCACACATATCAGTCTCATGTTCCAAAGATCAAGGCATCATGTATATTAATTTGAAATCAACCTTTACCAAGCCTAACAACCATGTCGTAATCAATAATCAACTCATATTCATCAATTATAATACATAATGCTACAACTATCACCTACTTATACTCAAGTACATATCAGCTGTCTCAACACATATGTATTAGTATAACCATATTAAAACAAGATCATTCTTCATGCAATCTTACAAACATATAGTCATATCATGCAATTAATCAAACATTCAAATAGACACTAAACATACGATGTTATATAATTCAACTAGATGACACAATCAAACACTCAAACACCAAATAGATGACATAATCAAACATTCAAGCACCAAGTATACAACATAAGCAAGCTAATACCTTAATGTATCTCAGTGGAGGTTCTCTTGTCTGCAAAAAAAATCCAGATTAGCATTATATCACTTCATGACATATCAACTCAAAAATAAATAAGGTCGAGATATCCATAATAGTCACTAGCCAAAATTTTCACATCACAAAATCATAAATAATTATCATTCATGCATAACAATCGCATATGAAAAGTTTGTCAAGATTAGTATACCATAATATCACATCATATTAACTCATACATGAATGTCATAACCCTAACCATTTTCATAGACCAATCCAACTTAGTATGATACATATAACATCAAAACCCTAATCATCAAGTTATTAGCATATAAAAACAACAAGTTATAAATCATGCTCATCAACAACATATAACCTAATCATGAAGCTAACTATCATATAATAGCAACAAGTTAACCTATAACATACTCAACAACAACATATAACATATAACATAATCATAACAAGTTAACCTATAACATACTCATTAGCAACATATAACATAATCATCAAGTTATCTAACATAAAACAACAATAGCAATACATATAACCATAGGTTACTATCATTCATGACTATCTGACGCATGTATATATGACTACACTGTTTAACTAGTATTGACCATGCATGTAACAAAAACAACAATAAAATGACAAACATGTATCTAACCCTAATGCATATAACAATCCATTAACTAACATGCCTGCATGCGAAACATACAATTCTTGTATGAAGATCTACTCTTACCCCAAAGTATAATGTTGCAACCTAATTCTAATTATATGCACCTCCTTCTCTATCTTAGCCAACACATTAGCATCTAACGTACCAGTATCGTCATGATGACCTAGTTGCATACAATGACCTCATGCACAACAACCTTCACCATGACAATTAATGCATAACAACATATAGACACTAACACAGATAACAAATCTATAGACAACCATACACTCATAATGAATCATCCCACAACAACACAATCAACCTTCACATGGTGACATCACAACGACCATGATAAACATCATGCAAATGCAATAAGCACATGGACTACAAGCATAAGGAACACATATGCAACCGACATGAATGCATGAGCAACACATCATCCATCCAGTTCCAGGGGTGAACCAGGCTCTGATACCTCTCTCTAACACCCTCCTCCCACATCTATCCATGTAACCATCCAACCGAGGTAAACATGTGACGAGAAGTTACTATGACATGATTCAACCTCCTAAGTCATGTTAAGGAAGTGAACCGATGGAAATGCACTATACAGCCTTCAACATCAACAACATGACTCCTAAGAACCATCCTAACCTTTGTGGTAACTAGCCCCTGGGTCCCACTAAGATTTTAGAACACTTGAACCTCGGATGTTCCCATTATATGGGCCCGACAATGTCTAGGAAGCTCTAGACACTCTCATGACAAGGCATGCTAGTGTCCAAGGACTATTTCGCTCAGTGTTGTGCTAACGTCCCCAAGATTTTAGCCACTTTTTCAGCCCCAGAGCCGAAGTCACAACCCATAATTGAATGAAACCTTCATAACAAAAATACAATCAGGAAATGATGATATAAGTGCAATCACTTGAACAAGCCCTTTACTAGACCCCTACTAGCCATGGCAGGAATTTCGTCAAACATATCACAATTATGTAATCTACAGGTGTAGATAACATATCTGAGCATAGAGGTATCATATTCAGTTGAGAATCGCTAAGAAGCATTGATGCCTCAATACATTAGTTGCAGTTTCATCCATTAGGTCATAGATAAATTGTTCATCCATTTACAAGTAAAAACATGGTTAGATCCATATATAGCTACTGTCATAAAACATATACATAACCAACATAAAATACATAGAAATACCAAGGAAATCACAACCATATGATCCACATATAAATGAGTATAATACTCATAGAAATACAAGGAGAACTAATCTCATATTAAAGATCTAAATTCCAAACTTGGGATGGGACTACCATGTTCCACCCAACCATAGAATGGATGAGCCAAATCTCTATTCAACCATTCACCCCTGTGCCATATTCCAAACATGATTGTGGGATCTCAGAAAACACATTAATCTAAAACCATCGAGGGCTTCCAAAGGCTAACCACCTCAACCCATCAAATAGTGATTCCACCTCATAGTGGGACATCACTAAACCAACATCAGATTGGTCTCTACCCCAAGCCTTCTAGGGCTCCAGAGATTTCATTCCAACCAAGGCTTCCAGGAATGGTAAATCAACCCAAAGTTGTTGGTGGGCTTCCATAGCACTTTTCCAACTAGGGCTTTCAGGACTAGTAACTCAACCCACCAAGGGCATCCAGATCATTTTCCCAATCAAGGCTTCGAGGTCTAATAACTTAAACCAATTTGTTATAGGGTTTCCAGAGTGTTTTTCCAACCAAGACTTCCAAGAACTAATAACTCAACCCAAGTTGTTATAGGGTTTCCTAAGCGCTTTTCCAACCAGGGCTTCTAGAAACTACTAACTCAACACAATCTAAAGGAAACATGAGAACCAACTAGAAAATAAAGAAATATATCCACCACACCATACTTATCCACAAAATGGATAGGATAGGAAACTCCACTGTCATTCTAGGCAATCCTCACAGCAAGTGACAGATCATGACCAATAATCCACATGCATATGTCATGGATGCCAAAACTAGTGAGGAAAACAGACATGCAACCCGATACCTGCAAGCCAGATCCATTGTAGTTGTTGATACCAGTGTCCTCTTGCACTTTCTTTCTCTTCCTTTTCCTTCTTGCTCCAAAACTCCAAGTATGCCACACTCACCAAGAGTGCTCCAAGAAACTATAAGTTTCCAAGAATGTGTGAGAGAGAGAATAGAGAGAGAGCTCCAAAACTAAACCAACCAAACTTACCCATTGATCATTAGAAGTCTTTTTATTAATGAGACCTCTATTTTATTCATTTTTCATTATTTTCCTTCAATTTACTCCTCACATGCCACCTGTGACCTTTCACCTCCCTTTTCTCCTATTTTCCTTTATTTTCATAAATAACATGCCAATAAATGCCTCTTGACTTTTCAAATCCTTTGTCATTGCTTTTCTAAATTCCTTAGCTATAATAAACTAAATGAACACCCCTTAGGGTGTTTTTCCCACCATTCAACTTGGAATATGTGTCCCATGACCATGGTCTTCTATATTTTTACATGGACATATAACCAAGGTATTTACAGTAAGATAGATTTCCTCTTGGGATAGCCATCACAACCACAAGAAATCATTTGATGAGGGTTTAGCATTAGGGTAAGGTGACTAGAGAATCCCTTCCAGGGTTTTAGTATGTGCAAAGAATCATTAGAAAATGTCATCATGACATCAAAGGTTTTTGGAGAGGAAGCATAGAACAAGACTTTGATGAAAATGTCAAAGCTCATGCAGTACCATGTAGCATAGAGAACAAATGCAATGCTAGTCGATGTATGTTTTGAGAAAAGAAGATAATGTTAAGTGTAAAATGAATGGATGATGTAATGCAACAGAAAAAACTATGTGCAATAAAGAACATACACAAAATATTTTCTTAGCCTAACCTAAAACCCTAACAAGAAAATTCTAGTAATAAAACCCTAAACCCTAACCAGTTTAAACCTAAAACCCTAATTTAATGAGATAGGAGATCAGGTAATGTGAAATCAAACTTCTAATGTAGCCACCTTAGTTGTTCCCAAATTGAAAAAACAAAGAGGTCAACCATTAAAACCAATATAAATTATCTTGTAAAAAAAAATATACTTACTTGTAAATCATTCACAAGAGAAAGAAAGTCATACCTATCGACGGGAAAGCATGCCAGAAAATATTGTTCCAACCAATCTGCAGTTCTATCAAGATAAACATAATGATAAACCTAAAAACCACAATCATTTCTCCATGGTATGCATTCATTTGTTCTTCATCATAAATCTATCACAAGAGAGATGAGATGATGCATGCTTAAGACTCTTCAAGCCAGTCAACAATCCTATCATGGTACTTAAAATGACCTACTTGAAAACCTTAAAAATTTCTCAAAAATGAGCATTCATCAGAAACCCTAATTTGATCTTGTTCATGGATTTTGTTAAGGACGTGAGGACCTGACATAACCATTGGTGGGAGTCAAAGTGCCTCACCATCTAGAAAATCCTTTAAACCTTCAAATGATAGATCATTGAATATGAGTAGCTTGGTAAGATCAAGAGATGAATGCATATAGTTTCCATCAGTTGTGTCATCAAAATAATTTTTGTATATATCATTGGTTTGACCAAATGTTTAAGTGATGATAGGCTGGTTTTTTAACGCGTAAGGTTCTTTTGATTTCCAATATGGGGATGACTCATCTAGATGAGTCCCATGGAAGGGATGAGTTGTCTGAATTTTTCCCTTGCATATAGCGAATTTCCAATTGGAAGAAAGATGGGAAATATTTGTATTATGTTCATCTTTTGAATGTAAGATAGCACCAGCTTGTACTTGGCCACCACTTGGACCAGCAAGAAGAGAACCTGAAGAATTTAAAGCAATGGTTGGTGTACTCTCTCCAGTGAATAAATTATAGTACAAAGAGTGTTGCATAGCGGATGAGAGAAGTTGAAAATATTCTCTTGGCGAAACATCACTTGAACCAGGATATTTCAAAAATGAGACTTCAGTAGGCAAGATGGTGTTGAAAGGAGGGTCTTTTGATGAAACCTTGATTTGATGTAGTCGAGGGATCTCATCTAGATCGTGAGAACTTAATATAACTATCAATGAACACAGAAGTGCCTCAAATTCTTGACAAATCCCTAAAATTTTAAAAGATGAATCATCAAATTTTGGTTGCTAAGTGAGATCAATGAGTGAATACGAATAACTATAATTAGATGAATTGGCGAATACGTTAGCAATAGTATTATGACCATTAAAGCCACTAATTTTATTGGATTTGGCAGCTAACACACAAGACTCTTTGAGGAATAAGAATGAATATGAGTTGACCAAAGGACTATCTTGAACTTTTTGAGATGTATAATATTCCTATTCACCTGTTAAAGATCTCATACTGAAAATATCATGAACACGGGATTCAATATTTTGTTGAAAATAGCAACAAGAAATGCTAAAAATAGAATTGCTAAAAATAGCAGTTCAACCAGTGTTGATCTTAGCAAAAATGGATGGAAAAATGGAAGTGCTAAAACTAGGATTCTATAAATAGCATTTCAGGATACCTTCCTATTTTAGTCAATCCCTAAACTAAAATAGTGAAGTAAAATTCGAATTTGATCTTAGCAGCTATTTGTAAAATAATTAATTTATTCATCTTGAATGAATTAGTTAAGGAAAATCAAACATGAAGTCTATGTGGGAACATGCAACAGTTTCTCCATTAATTGAGGAATTTATCCATTAGTTAAAGAGATAAGGATGAGTTGTAATATTGATTTGTAATTAGTTGGCTCAGTTAACTGAGTCAAGTCCAGTTAGATTAATTCAAACAGTTTGTTGAATTAATGTAAGTTCAGTTAGTTAATTCTTGCATGCACGTAACTACTGCACTTCAAATAAATAAGTATTGTCTCATAAATAACTCATGCATGTTAGTTGAGACAGAGACCCAGTTGAGATCAGATGGAGGGACAGTGTACTATCAGTTGCTAGAATATTCCATTGTGAATATTCCTTGCATACAGAAGGAATTCTTTCCTTGAGGATTGTGCAGTTAATTCTTCAGGTTTAGTGAGTGTGATGAGGCCAATTTGCACATGTGACATCATTGGACCCCAAGAAAAATTGCGCAGGGAAATAGGAGGCTTGGAGGGCTTGAGGAGGACATATACTATGTCTATTCAATCTATGAGTTGTTTTGTTTGATTGCAGAGAGAGCAAGATAGCTTGAGAGCTGATTCTTTTTGTAACTTGAACAAGATTTCCACTTGTATGATAATACAGAGATTCGTGTTTTAGGCTGAGGCTTTCCCCGGGTTATTTCTTCTGTGTTATGTGTGATTTATTTCTCATTCTCAGTTATATGTGTTCTCTTGATGTTGCTCAATTCAATTAAGCTTCCACAAAGTGTTGTAGAAGTAGATCTTGTATTACATTTTAGTATATTGCATAATCTGTTGATCTATAGTGGGAACTTCTACATGGTATTAGAGAAAAGGTGATCAAGGCGAAGAACAGTATACAAGAAGGAGAAGTTCGAAGTTTGTTGTTCCTAAATATAGAAATCGAGTTCTTATCACATCTCAATTTCACCAATGGTGTTCAATGGTTTAAGACTAGAGTATGCCCTTCATGGTAGCTCAAATTATATAGCCTAGAAGGATCGCATGGAGGAAGTATTAGAGGATAATGGTCTAAAGGATTTCATTGATAAAGAAGTCCCCAAGATGACTGATGCTACTCAACTGGCGAAATGGAAGAAATGTGTGGCTAAAGCAAGGAGAATCCTCTTGGAGAGAGTTCGAGACCACATTGTCTCGAGCCTCCATGGGAAGGAGACATCGTTTTTGATGTGGAAAACATTGAAAAATGTATATCAGAACAGTAGCGATCAAAGGAAGTTGGCACTAAAAGACAAGCTTCGTAAGATCAAGTGCGAAAAGGGAAACACAATCTCTACATAACTGAACAAGCTCACCACTTGCAGGGATGAGCTTGGAAGTGTAGGGATCATGATTGTTGATGAAGACATGGTGAGTCTTGCACTCCTCGGTCTTCCTAAGAGCTGGCATAGCTACCAAGACTCGGTTAATGGAAGAAAAAAACTGCCAGATTGGGAGCGAATTTGGTTGGATCTGATGCAAGAGGAAATAAGAAGAAGCACCAAAGATGGATCCTCGTCGAAGCAAGATGATGAGGAAAATCTAGCCTTAGCGAGTAAGGTGAGGAAAGGGAAAGGGAAGGCGTCCCATTCCAAATCAGGTTCTTCCCATGGTGGGAAGAAGATTGACAAATTGAAAGTGTGATGCTTTCATTATCATGAAGTGGGCCATTATGCTATGAATTATCCACAGAAGAAATCCAAGAAGGGTTCCTCAAAGGGATCTGGTGGTGAGGCACTGGCCTCACAGTTTGAGGTGGATTTCTCACTTATCGCATGCATGGTTTCATCCATGATGGGATGTGTGTGGTACCTGGACAGTGGAGCTTCATTCCACATGTCAGGTGACAAGAATATTTTCGGTACCTTGGAGGGGAAGGATATCCAGATGTGGATCAAGATGGGCGATGAGGGGAATTATGTACCAGATCTGAAGAAGAATCTTGTGTCTGTTGCTATGCTAGAAGATAAAGGCTATCATGTAGTCTTTAGTCAAGGAAAGGTATTCTTGAAGCATATCGGTACTAGACAAACAAAGCGAATAGGGATTCGAGACAAGAATCTCTATAAACTGGAGGTAGACAACTGTGTTGCTTTGAGTTCGAAAGCTGAGATGGTGCAGAGCCAAGATGTTGGTGAGCTATGGCATAGAAGATTGGGCCAATTGCACCATGGAGCCCTAAAGATCATGCAGTGGATTTCTACCAGATTACCCAAGGGAAACCTTAAGCAGATGACTACATGCAAAGGTTTTACCTTGGGTAAGTATGCGAAATCTTCCTTTCTGGATCGAGATAGTAGAGCTGGAGCAATCCTGGAGCGAGTTCACTCAGATGTTTGTGGACCTTTCTCTACAGCCTCCACTGCTAAACAAAGGTACTATGTTATTTTTATTGATGATTTTCTCGCAGATGCTGGATCTACTTTATGCAAAAGAAGGATCATACCTTCTTGAGGTTTTGTGAGTTTAAATCCTTGGCAGAGAAAGAATCTGGAAAGAAAATTAAAGCCTTGCATAGTGACAATGGTGGAGAGTATGTCTCCCAACAGTTTAAAGACTTTTACGCAGCAGAAGGTATTAAACGGGAATTGACGGCACGCCATAACCCATAGCAAAATGGGGTGGCCGAAAGGAAGAACATATCGATTGTGGAAGCAGCTCGATCGATGTTGCATGACCAAATCCTACTAGTGAATTTGTGGGCTGAGGCATGCAATACAACAGTATACTTGTAGAAAAAAAGCCCGCACCATATACTTGGAATGAAGACACCTATGGAGGCCTATTCCAGGAAGCGATCTGATGTAAGTCACTTCCAAATCTTTGGATCATCAATTTACTGTCATGTGACCAAAGATGCCAGGAAGAAGCTAGACCCAAAAACTGAGTTGGGAACACTTGTGGGGTACACGGATACACCACACAACTATCGGGTGTACCTTCTTTCCACTCAGACAACTATGGTACGCAGGGATCTAAATTTCAATGAGCAGAAAGCCATGCACTTATCACTTGAGAGGGAGCTCGAGTTGCATGTAGATGAGGAACTTTTAGTTCCTAAGGAGGAGGAGCCTCAGATTATTGCGGAGCAGCCACATGCAGAGGATCCAGGAGTGGACACATCCACTCATGTTGAGACTTCCAGAGATGAGCAGAAACACTCAAGGGAAGCTAACAGGTTGATGTTGGGTGCACAGGAGAATGTGGGACATCCATCTTCTCAGTGCAGACAGAGGAGGTCACCTGAGCAGTACACTGGGTACATGGCCCTGGTTGGGGAGTGTGTACACACCGAAACTTCTTCATTTGAGGAGGCAATGCAACAACCAGTCTGGGTTGATGCAATGATAGAGGAGTATGACTCTATCATTCAGAAAATTGTGTGGGATGTTGTCCCAAGGCCTCAGGGCAAGTCAGTGGTGAGTTCCAGATGACTTTACAAGGTAAAGCAGGCAGCTGATGGCAGTGTTGAGAAACATAAGGCAAGGTTTGTTTCCCGGGGTTTCTCACAGGTTGAGGGGATCGACTACGATAATAACTTTTCTCCTGTAGCAAGGTACTCATCGATTAGATCGATATTGGCACTATCAGCTCAGAATGGGTGGAAGATCCAGTAGATGGCCACGAAGAAAACATTCCTCAATGGGAAGATTGAGGAGGAGGTGTACATTGAGCATCCAGAGGGTTTCGAAACCTTCGATCATGATTCTCATGTGTGCAAACTCAAGAGGGCTCTGTATGGGTTGAAGCAAGCATCCTGTGCTTGATACACTAGGATCAACAGCTATTTCACTGGTTTGGGATTCACCAAGAGTGAAGCAAATGTGAACCTTTACCATATCATGGTAGAAGGTAAACCATTGATCATTGTTCTTTATGTTGATGATTTGATTTTGACAAGTGATGATCAGCTGATACAGTCTTGCAAGCAGGACCTTGCAAGAGAGTTCTAGATGAAGGACATGGGCCTTATGCACTACTTTCTAGGCATGGAGGTGTGGCAGAAAGATGGGGAAGTATTTGTATCTCAAGGAAAGTATGCCATTGAGATACTTAGGCGCTTTCACATGGAGAAGTGCAAGCCCATGTAGACTCCTCTAGCTGGGAACTGGAGGAAGGAGGATGCTACTTCAGGTTAGGTAGTAGCTACTACTGTTTATCGGTAGCTGGTGGGTTCACTTATGTATCTGGTGAACACATGATCGAACTTATGATTTGCAGTGAATCAGCTGAGTCAAGCTATGGTTCAGCCTACCAAGCTGTTTTGGAAGGCAACGAAGCATGTGCTGAGATACCTCAGAGGCACATCTCAGTTCAAATTGTGGTACAGACAGACAGAGGGAGTGAAGCTTCAGGGCTTCACAAATTCGGATTGGGTAGGGAGTCCATTAGACCGGAAGAGCACTTCTGGAGGAACCTTCAACCTTGGTTCAACTGCATTTTCCTAGTACATCAGGAAACAGAGATAAGTTGCACTTAGCTTAGCAGAGGTTGAATACATGGCTGCTAGTCAGGCTGCATGTGAGGCCATTTGGATGCGGAACATTCTAGTGGGATTGTTTGGTCAGATGATGGATCCTATAGTGATCTACTATGATAACCATAGTTGTATCAAACTCTCAGAGAATCCAGTTTTTCATGACAGGTCCAAGCACATTGATATCCCTTATCGCCATCTTCGAGACTGTGTGGTGAAGAGGATCATGTTGTTGATGTATGTTTTGACCGAGGAACAAGATGCACATATTTTGACTAAGGCATTGTCAAAATGCAAATTCGAGTTCCACAGAGATAGGATTGGGGTTACTGATAATCCCTTTCTTGTTGAGAGGGAGTGTTGAAAATAGCAACAAGAAATGCTAAAAATAGAATTGCTAAAAATAGCACTACTATAAATAGCAGTTCAGCCAGTGTTGATCTTAGCAACAATGGATGGAAAAATGGAAGTGCTAAAAATTTCATTCTGTAAATAACATTTCGGGATACCTTCCTATTTTAGTCAATCCCTAAACTAAAATAGTGAAGTAAAATTCGAATTTGATCTTAGCAGCTATTTGTAAAATAATTAATTAATTCATCTTGAGTGAATTAGTTAAGGAAAATTAAACATGAAGTCTGTGTGGGAACATGCAATAGTTTCTCCATTAATTGAGGAATTTATCCATCAGTTAAAGAGATAAGGGTGAGTTGTAATATAGTCCAGTTAGATTAATTTAAATAGTTTGTTGACTTAATGTAAGTTCAGTTAGATAACGATTGCATACATGTAACTACTGCACTTTAGATAACTAAGTATTCTCTCATAAATAACTCATGCTTGTCAGTTCAGACAGAGGCCCAGTTGAGATCAGATGGAGGGACAGTGTACTATTAGTTGCTAGAATATTCCATTATGAATATTCCTTGGATGCAGAAGGAATTCTTTCCTTGATAATTGCGCAGTTACTTCTTCAGGTTTAGTGAGTGTGATGAGGCCAATTCACGCATGTGACTTCATTGGACCCCAAGAAAAGTTGCGCAAGGAAATAGGAGGCTTGGAGGGCTTGAGGAGGACATATACTATCTCTATTTAGTCTATGAGCTATTTTGTTTGATTGCAGAGAGAGCAAGATAGCTTGAGAGCTGATTCTTTTTGTAACTTGAACAAGATTTCCACTTGTATGATAATACAAAGATTGCGGTTTTAGGCTAAGTCTTTCCCTGGGTTACTTCTTATGTGTTATGTGTGATTGATTTCTCATTATCAGGTATATGTGTTCTCTTGATCTTGCTCAATTCGATTAAGCTTCCACAAAGTGTTGTAGAAGTAGATCTTGTACTGTGTTTTAGTATATTGCATAATCTATTGATATACAGTGGGAATTTCTACATATTTTCATATTGTGATTGTGACACAAAACCATTATGCATCCAATTGCAATCAAAACAAGTAGGACAAATATATAAAGGATTTATAGAAGTTTTTGGTGTAGTAGACTTACCAAAATCAAGGTATAGAAGATGAAAAGACTCAGGTGGAGAGGCATCAATTCCAACCAAATTTGGTTTAACACTCAAATATTGCATGATAGTGTTACCTTTAGGAAGCAAGAAATCAACATATATGTTATGTTGTAAGGAATCATTTGAACATCCATTTTCGCCAAATACAGATCCTTGGTCATGACAGGGAGGTGAAGGTAAGAGCATATCATTGAAAGATGAAAGACAACTATCATCATTTTGTGATTCGTCAACATGACCATCTGAGGATAGCTTACTGATGAGATTATTATATTGGGCTTGCTCCACTTCAGCAAAGTTTAACTGAGCTTCTAAATCAAGACAAATCCATTCCTTTTCAGGAAAATTGTCCTCACTACTTGTTTCATCAACAAAAGAGATATGCATATTAGGAAAAGGATCATTTTCATTTGTCAATGAATATGAAGGAGGATAAGGGAGATGAAGGGGAATCATTTCCTCCTCTGCAATTTGAGGTTGTCTTTGATTTACACCCAAAGAAAATGTTGGCATAATGAAATTAGGGAGAATAATACTAGAACCCTCTAATGATTGAATGCCAACATACAATTCATATTTATATTCCCTCTCCAAAAGGATGACTAGATCAGGAAATTCTCTCATTAGTTGATACCAATGCCAGTATTTCTCAGGAATTTTATAACAAATGTTAAGAAACCTCTTGGAAAAATCATCCACTAATTCATCCACTCTCATTCTAAGTTCATCAATTTCCTTAAATAAATCCTCAAAATTAAATTATTAAAAAGAAGATAGAAACTCATCAACGAATTATACAAAAGGGTAGATGTAGGCAGTAAGATTTGACACCATGATTTAACGTGACCTTGCCAAAGTAAGAGTGAAAAGTCCACATACAGTCCTGTCAAGACACACATTGGTATAAATAAAAATTTGACTAAATTAAAGGGCATAATCAAATGCATATATTTCAACCTCACCATGAAACTTACCTTTTGACAAGAGATTGATTTATCTTCTTAGGGACTGAAATGCTTTTACTTTTGGAAAAACAACCCAAAAGAAGGATTTAGGAAATAGCCATATCAAAATCAAAGACTTAAAACAAGACTCTATAGAGTCAACTTATCATCTTCCCTCCTTCTAGCGCCAAATATATTGACAAGGAAAGATGTCTCACCCACTGTTAGGGGTGTAAAGTTCTAATTTGACCTCACATCTATTGGGATAGGAGCCCCATTTGGTATGTGGCCTTGGCTGCCACAATGTATGTTTTTATCCTAACAATCAAATGTGGGGATGTTAGAGCAAGGGAAAGATTGAAATTCCCATAGAATGGTGATGGGATCAACACATGATTTATAACCTCTAAAACAAAATACAAGAATGTAACAAAAAAAACAATAAGAAGAACCATGTCGCAAGAAGGGTTATTGAGCTAAAACCATCTCAAACATACATGAGTAGGAAAGTGCTAGAAGTTAATTAGAAACCAGTTCATAATAAGTTACCAACATAGTGTGAAATAAGAAAGCAAATATTAAAATAAAACATGAAAGCCATAATCCATGAATTATCTCATTAACATATCTCCATTAGAGAAATTTTGAGGTAAAAAATGGGCCTCAAAACAACTTTTTTCAATAAAATTCAAATTTATAAGAACAAATAGGATTCAATATGATGATGTCAACCATGGGGGATGAGTCGCCATTTTTGGATGATCTGAAAATGGAGGAGGTGATCAATTTCTTCTTCTCCAAAAATAAGGACCGTTCTCCAACGCTTTGCAAGGAAAATGGGTCTTAACACAAAAAATGTTTTCCAAAAGGTATCTTCAAGTTATGACTTAGTTTTCACATGTAAACTTAAGCATAAGAAACACAACATCACATAAATCATACAAGAATACATGAAGAGTATAAAAAAGGATTTGTTGATGGAGTTCACCCCTCTTGGGTTACATCTCTAGGCCTGCCAACATAGCTAGACCACTCCATATATTCAGTGGAAAAAGGAGTACATAAAAATTTGTTGATAAACATGTGGTTATTTCCCCTTCAAGGAAATATTCTCCTATAAATAAGTCTCACATAGGATAGCATGAAAACCTACAATCATCATGAAAACATCAGCAACATAAGGTGTCTCTTATAAAGACTCTATACTCCAACTAAAAATGAGCATATATTACAATATAAGCACTTCAATTCCACATTGAAGGACAAATATAAAACTTTCATCAACAAGACATAGTGTGAAAAGCATAAAAGAGTTAAATTATGCAAGTAACAGTTGTTGCAATAAACTTATGAAGGTAATAAGACTCCTACAAAGCCTTCTCCATGCTCAAACACCTTCAAGAACTCCTCCAAAACACTAATTGATCCACACACACATGAACTTGAACCTATAAAAAGTTCCTTTAGATGTGCTCAAATCAACAAATAGAAGTCACCATTGAATCCAGAATGTCCAAAAGCCCTTAGGTAGACTCTTCTTCAGCTCCAAAAAGATAAAAACTTGCAAAGATATGGCTCTACACGCTCTTCATCTAGTTTTTTTGTTATCCATTGTACAAATCAGGCTAACATTGAAATGTCCTACAAATTTGCCTTGTTTTCCACTAACGGGGAGATAATTTTGCCCTTCGACGGTCAAATTTGTTGGACATTTAATTTGTCCAATAACCCTTAAGGGTGAAAATCCAGGCCATGTGGCCGCGGGTTGGGCCTTAACGCTCCCCCCACTGGCCAAGAACCTAAAAGGTCAGGATCGTGGTCACGTTCAGGCTACAAGACCGAGAACCAAGCCAATGACCCGCCCTTCCCAGTGGGCCCCCTTCATAAACGTGTTGGGTCACACGGGTACCATAAGACCCTCGGGTTGGCCCCCTTATCTCCGCACCTATTTCTTAGCACCTATTCACTCGCGCTAGGTCTTGTGCAGCTAATGAAACCAGGGGCTAGGGCTCCACCCATCCCCTCACCTATCAGCACCTTTTCCTTTAGAGTGTACAATCGCGTGATAGGTAGAGTGACCAGGGGCTAGTTCTTATGTTAAGCCCCATCCTTATACGTCGAGGGTCATATGTTAATTCCATGACTGGGGGTCAAGGGTGGCAATTTGGCCCCTTCTCCCAAATGGCACTAATTGAAACCTTAAATAAAGGTTTTTGCCTTAGTGTAATAGACCCACCCCGTGGCGTAATCGCAAAGCTCTGCACTGCTACCTTAGAGGTTAGGGGTTCGCGTCCCGCCCAGGGTTCTGTCTGACCATACCCAAAATTTTAATACACATTGAACGTGCCATGTTACAACCCATGATTTGGCCACATGGCACCTTTTAATTGGTCGACACCCAATCAATCACAAACAATAAAAAATAGACAAACCAAAATCTTCCACTTGGAAAAATCCAGTTGGCCTTTACCTATACAGTCACCTTGGGTGATGTCATCATTATAGAATCCCACTCAACTGCCCAGTCAACAACCTACTCCTTTTTTAGTTGTTGGGCCAAACGATCATAACACAATAACTTGTGCATACAGTGTCAAATTGAGGTGAAACAAACGTTGTTGGATTCAGAACAAAGAGAACTTCAAATTGATGCCAATTTCAAGATGTTGTATGCACTTTCATTTTTTAGTTGAAATTTGATCACCTTATCACACCTCCCCACTAGGAAATTTTGGACTCCAAAAGTTTACTTCCCTAGTAAATAAAATGAGGCTGAAACTCAAAATCACCCAAAAAGTCAATTCGAAATGCTTACTTTTCAATTGGTTCTCTTCAAGATCCAATCAAAGCACTTCACCTATCTTCTTCGTGAAGACCTATTGTCTTGTTAAGAATCGAGCCAACAAAAAATTATCACTGATGTCGGAAAAGAAAAACATTTATGAGTGGAATTTGAACATTCTCTTTAATCGCATCTTTGCACAGTTCAAAACAACTTCATCTTGAAGTTCAAATGTTGAAGACAACCTTGATTCCATCTTGGAAATTAGAGGCAACATAAAACTTATTTGACTGTCCTCAAATTGAGCTTATACACAAAAGTACATTGTTGCAAAATTTTTAATGACATAATTGGATTTGCCTACAAAAACATAGTCATCTTGTACAATCTTAAACAAATATTTTATTTACAACAAGTTTCATCTTGAATACTTACATTGGTGTGTACATGAAAGACTTGTAAACAAACTTGGAAGATAACTTGTACATTCCAAAATTCCTTGAACATATGGACTTATAACAAGCCAATACATAACATCAATCAAAAACACATACTTGTTGCACATAGTGACTATCACTGTTCACTTTACAAAAGTACCCAAACAAGTAAACAACAAAAACTAATTACAAATTTACAAAGAAACTTTAAAAATTGTCTACCCAATCTCTGCCTCTCCTAGGCTTATGGGTTCTCTTTTGCATCAACTTTTCCTTGAAGGTTGCTTTAGGATTTAAGAGAATCCTCTTTGCCACCTCTTGCTTCCCTTGGATTAGGTTGCATAATATCTTTTCCCTTCTTGGAACAAAGCTCTGGATGAAATTTCCAACATCGTTCAATTCCATGCCTGTGCATATTGCAGTGGGTATAAAAGAACTTTCTCTTGCTTTCCAACAAAGAAATCATCTCATGTGAAGGAGATTCATCATGCTTGATGCCTAGAATCTGATCCATTCTTTTGACCACTACCATGTGTTTCTCATAGACAACCACACAATGGTCAAATGCATCATAGAAAGTACAAGGGTACATATTCCATAAGTCAAAATTACCATCATTTGGAAAACACCCATGAGATTTATACCTATCTCTTAGGTTGCAACTTTGACAATGTGGGGTGGACAATGAAATGCAAGATCCCTTCAAGCATTCATCTTGTTTGGGAGACAAATGAACATTGTCACACCATCTTGGTGTGACATCTCATCGCATATGATTGTTGTGCCTCAAATCATTTAGAGAATTCTCCAAACTCCCTTTGCCCATATCCCAATCCTTGATACTTTGGTCTCTCTTCAACCATGATTAGATTGGTGATCCCTTGGCCGTTGATACCGAGGCCTCCTCCTTCATAAACCATTTCAAAAAGGAGCTTCATGCGAATGCATTTGGTATGTTGCTCAAATGCTGCAAAAGAGGTGTTATGAACATAAACAAAAGGAATTGTACTTGAAATGCTTATTACCTCCTTAAATTTTCCATTCATGTTTTAATCTTTTGATGTTGATGACGACATTATAGATGACTCTAGCCACCCACTTTTACCAACTGGCGTATGGTGAGAATCTTGGAGATGCTTGAAAAATGCACATGCATCATCTTCCTCATATGGTCCATAACTACTATGTGAACCATGCCCACATATTCATTTCATTTTGGAGGTGTCTTTTGTTGTCACAAGAGTGGAAGTTTCAGCAACTTGTTCTACAAGGACATGTTGCAACTGAAGGCACATATGGCTCTTCTCCTCTTCAACAATTTCTTTCATTCTTCTAACCTCAATGTTCTCCATACGAAGAGCCAAATTCATATCCTCTAGCTCTTGGAGACTCTTTTTGCCCATTCTTGCAACTTGGTCAAATGAGGCTCTAATACCAATTGAACTGAACATGGAGGAGGTGATCAATTTCCTGTTCTCTAAAAACAAGGACCGTTCTCCGATGCTTTGCAAGGAAAAATAGGTCTTAACACAAAACAAGTTTTCCAAAATTTCTCTTCAAGTTATGAGTTATTTTCACATGTAAACTTAGGTATAAGAAACACAACATCACGTAACTAATACATCCATACATGAAGAGTATAACAAAGGATTTGTTGATGAAGTTCACCCCTCTTGTGCTACATCTCCAAGCCTGCTAACGTAGCTGGATCGCTCCATATATTTAGTGGAAAAAGGATTACATAAAATTTTGTTGATAAAAATGTGGCCATCTTGCCTTCAAGGAAATGTTCTCCTACAAATAACTCTCACATAAAATAGCATAACAACGTACAACCATCATGAAAAAATTAGCAATACAAGACGTCTCCTACAAAGACCCTATACTTCAACTGAAATTGAGCATACATGAGCATATAAGCACTTCAATTCCACATTGAAGGACAAATAGAATTTTTTTCTCAACAACACATATCGAGAAAAGTATAAAAGAGGTGAACCTTGCAAGTAACAGATGTTGCAGTAAACTTCTTAAGGTAATAAAACTCCTACAAAACCTTCTCCATGCTCAAACACCTTCAAGAACTGCTCCAAAACACTGATTGATCCATAAGAGACATGAACTTGAACCTGCAAAAAATTCCTCTAGATGTGCTCAAATCAGTAAATAGAGGTCACCATTAGATCCAGAATGTCCAAAATCCCCTAGGCAGACTGTTCTTGAGGTCCAAAAGGACAAAAAATCACAAATATATGGCTCTACAAGCTCTCCATGTAGTTTTTTGTTATTCATCCTACAAATCGTACTAATAGTTTAACTGTCCTAGAAATTCACCTTATTTTCCTCTAACGAGGCAAAAATTTATCCCTCCGCCGGTACAATTTGTTGGACATTTAATTCACCCAATAACCCTTAAGGGTGAAAATCCAAGCCACATGGACCATGTGGCAGAGGATTGGGCCTTAATGCTTGGCCCTGCCAGTCTAGCACCTAAAACGTTGGGGTTGTGGTCACATTTAAGCCATGGTACCGAGGGTCAAGCTAACACCCTGTCCTTCCCGTCGGGCCACCATCATAAACATGTTGGGTCACATGGGTGGCCATAAGATCCTAAGGATGTCCCCCTTATCTCTACACCTATTTCTTAGCACATGTTCACTCATCCGGGCTCCTATGCAGCAAATGAAATCAGGGACTAGGGCTCCACCCAACCTCTCACTTACCTACACCTTTTCCTTCGGAGCCTGCAGTCTCGTGGTGAGTCGAATGACCTTGGGCTGGTGCTTCTACTGAGCCCCATCCTTATATGCTGAGGGTCATACGTCAGTGCCACGACCGAGGGCGGGGGCTAGCAGTGTGGCACCTTCTCGAAAATTACATAGATTGAAACCTTAAATAAAGGTTTTAGCCTTAGTAAAATAAGACCCACCACCTGGCCTAACGACAAAGCTATGAACTACTACCTTGGAGGTCGAGGGTTCAAGTCCCACCTGGGGCTCTGTTCAACCATACCCAAAATTTTATTATGCCCTTAAGGTGCATGTGGCAACCATTGATTGGGCCATGTGGCACCATTTCATTGGTCCACACCCAACCAATCACAAACAACAAAAAATCGATAAAATATAACCTACCACTTAGCAACACCCAACTGGTCCTAGGTGATGTCAGCAGTACAAAATCCCAGTCAATTGTCGAGTCAACAACCTACTCCTTTTTTAGCTGTTGGGCCAAATGATCAGAATACAATAACTTGAGCATACGATGTTGGATTGAGGTGAAATGAATTTTGTTGGATTTTGAATGATGAGAAATTTGACTTGGCACCAGTTTCAAGCCTTTATAGTCACTTTAAAATTTGAGCTCAAATTTGATCACCTGATCATCGGAGTAAAAAGGTGAAAAGATCAAATAAAAATACTTTTAACTCATATGTTCAACTTATCTCTTTATTATTTCACTCAGATTTCGAGAAGGAAAACTCATTGGATGCAAAATTTTATTTTTCATCCAAAGAGTACCCATGTTGTATAATTTCAATGGACCCTACTACACGAAAAATGTGAAATACATGAAAAAATGTAAGTGCAATCATGTTTTTCATGTATTGCACAATTTTCATGTAGTAGGGTCCATAAAAAGTAGGCAACATGGGTACTCCTTATATGAAAAAATAAATTTTGCATCCAACGAGTGCTCTTGCTTGAAATTTGAGTAAAATAGTAGGGAGATAAGTTGAAAATACGAGTTGAAAAAATAGTTTTTCCTTTTTTCCCTCTAAAATCTGATGAGGTAATCTAATATTATTTTAGTATTTCCACTATTATTTTACAATGTTCCTTAGGAGGCCCCTTTTAGACCTCAAAATTTCTCTAATGCCACATGAAGGCACACATACAAATGCCATGGAAATACGGGACAACCAATACAACCATTATGAAGATGCACAGGAATCAAAGTTGAAAGTGAAAAATCTTCTCATTATTCCTGATGCCAGTTCAAGTACATGCCCTGCAAAACATCAAAGCCCATTAGTGGAACACGAGATGCATACCATCTTCAAAATAAAGCCCTAGCCTCACCACAACTCCCCTTAGTATCTACCAACAGTTGAGTGCCTCTAGCTCCATAAGCACAAAACCATTATCTAAATCTAGCTTAGCTCAAATGTTAAATTCCTCCCTAAATGAGGCATGAGGATATATTCATACAAATGGGGAGGTGGCTTTCCACTTTCCCTATAACCTTCTATATTCCTTGCAACCTTTCGTATTCCTTGTGGTCGTAGTCACACTTCCTAGTCATAGTTCCCCTTGTAGACACAATCACAATTTCTATTGCCAGTTGCAGTTTCAAAGTGTGGCTTAGCTATATCGCATGCGATGAGAACACTATTAGTCACAAGTCGCATTTGTAGAGGGAAATGAGTAGGTCACAAATCACATTAGCAGAGGCTAGTCACAAATTACATCATTAGAGGCTACTCACAAATCGCATTAGCAGAGGCTAGTCACATATTCAAGTCACAACGGCGGTTTCAAATCCTCTTCATAGTGTTGGTTGCAAATCCTCTTCATAGTGTTGGTCACATCTTGAAGTCATAGTTTTAGTGACTGGAAGTGGTAGTTGTGGCCAAACGGAGAAAGAAGGCCAAGTATAGTCACAAGTCACAATGGTAGAGACCAAACAATGACTATTGGTGATGGAAAGAACAATTAGGGGTTAGAGAGTCATTTTCATGCTCAAAGTGTAATTTGTTATCTTCGCTGGTAGTGGTGAAGGGTGAAGATTTAAGTTTGAAAAACAATTGTAAGTTTCTCTAGAGGTGTAGTGATTGTGAGGAAAGGACACCTTGGAGAGTGAGGGCATTAGAGAGCTATGCAAAGGATTAAGAAGTATAGAGTCTAGGTGTTAAATACAAATTGGAAATATGAATGTAAAGCTGAGGTTTAGGAATGATAAAGGGTCACGGAAGTTGACGTGATAGGAATATGAAGAGACATAGAAACAAACCACAATTACAAGATGCAAGAATAGGGAGGTCACAAATCACAAATCTAGTGACTAGTCGTAGGTTGTAGGAATAGTGACTAGCCATAAATTGTAGCAGCAAAGGCTAGATAGGCTAGTCTTAATTTAAATATGTGTGTTGTGTTTATTGCATGCGGTAGGGGCAGTGTAATGGAAGGTCACACTTCTAGATGACAATGTCAAACGACTGTGAACTATAAATGAGTATTGTGACTAGAGGGAATGAGTTTCTTAGAGTAAGCCACAAATTACAAATTTAGTGAGTAATTGAATTTTTGAGATACAATGAAGGTCACATCTTGGAAGTGTGAGGTATCCTTATTGCACATGATCTGCATAGATTATGTAGTAGATCACAATTGTAGTTGAGAGTGCCAAATCACTGGAAATAAAAAATGCGATTTGTGACTTATGAGGGTGAGTGTTTAGGATAAGCCTCAAGTCACTCTTTCAAAGGCTATAAGGACTAGCTTTACGGGTTATGATTGCAACTTGTGCAAGTAGTAGAAAAATACAAGTTCAAACCTTTAAAACTAAACTCATTAGAGTGCAATGAAACAATAGCTAAGTCAATGAAGAAGTTAAGTCTTTGGACATCATAGGAAAAGGAGCTTGGATATATTCCAAGTGGAAGGGAGTCCAAACTCATTGTCGCCTGCAAACTCATGTTTGAATGAACCGAAATTAACCCTTGTAGTAATACACAAACATTGAACCACAGATGGTTTATGATGCATCTTGTAAATTTGTTGACCTAATAGAAACTGCTTCACATTACGAGCTACTTTTGGTGGAAATAAGCCTTTTGAGCTGGTTACAGTTTGATCCAAACCTTGGACATATAAAAGGTGCACATAAGTACAGCTTTGACATCTTCGTAGAAAACTAATTTCTTTAACCTACATAAACACAAATGGAAAGGAAATGCTGAGATATCCTTTGCTTAATGAACACATGATAAATGTCGTAAACCCGAATGAAATGAATGAAACAGGCAAGCGTAGGCGATGTGTCTCATGGTTATGCATGTACTTATAGGCTCAAAGATAATTAGATTATTAAAGGGTTTAAATGCAAAATGTCGAATGAAGCAAACAAGCAAGCGTAGGTGACGTGCCTCATGGCTATACATGCACTTCTAGCTTAAAAAATACCCATGTTATTAAAATTATTTGACATAAATTCATTAAGTCCTTGAAAAATACAAAAAGACCCAAAATTTAGATATTGTTGTAACTGCTACACCATAAACAACAAACTAATGTAGACGAATAAAACACAATTATACCATCATGCCACAAATTACAGTTAGAAACTAATTTAGACAAATAAACTCATTGACAGTCTATTACAAATTATCTTAAAGTTTATTTTTATATGGTTAATTCATCGCTTTCTTTGGGTCAATACCATAGGTGGTCTGATTTACCTCCTTGCCAAATTCCTCGCCTTGAAGCTGGGACCTTTAGTTGGTCGCGCGGAGTCTTTCATCAAAGACTCTGCCTTATTTATCGATGATCTTAAGAGGATTAAGCTTGAACCCGAGGACATCCTGGTAAGTTTCGACGTGGTCTCCCTATACACCTGTATTCCCATCAATGAGGCCATGGAGGTTATCAACAATCTTATTGACCCTGATACTGCTCGGTTGGTTGAGTTGTGCCTTACTTCCACCTTTTTCAGCTTCGAAGGAGAGTTCTATGAGAAAACCTGCGGAGTTGCCATGAGCTCCCCCTTGTCGCCTGTTGTCACTAATATTTTTATGGAGGATTTTGAGTCCAAATCTTTGGCCTCCTCTCATCTCTTACTGAAGTTATGGAAGATATTTGTAGATGACATAGGTGTCATTTGGTCTCACGGTCTTGTTGAGTTGGATCTTTTCTTCCGTCATCTAAATAACCAGTCCTCCGCCATTAAATTCACTATGGAAATAGAAGTCAATGGATGTCTTCCATTCCTGGATGTTCTCATCTCTAAGAATGAGGATGGTTCCTTTTCTCACCAGTTTTTTCAAAAGAAAACTCATACTGATCAATATCTGCATGCTAGCTCCCATCATTTCCCCACTCAGAAGTTGGGCGTTCTTAGCACGCTTGCTACCCGTGTTGTGAGAATATCTGATGAAAAGATATTGGAAAAGGAGAAGGCTCATCTCCTAGATGTCTTTGTTAAGAATGGTTACAGTAGACACCTGGGTCAGAAAGCCTTCCTCAAGGCCCGTAAGGAGCCTTCAATCCATAAAGATCCTAAAGATCATGTCATGGGGGTTCACCTACCTTACATCCAGGGAACCACTGATAAGATTGCCAGGATTCTGAAGAGGCACAATGTCCCCGCAACCTTTAGACCTCTTAATACCATCCGTGGCTCCCTTAGATCTGTAAAAGATCCTATCGACCCCAAAGACATGAAGGGCGTCTATGTCATTCCCTGCTCCTGTGGGACACCATACGTTGGTGAGACCGGTCGCTCTATTAATCAAAGGATTAATGAACATTCGACTGACTTAAGGCATGGAAGGGCCAAGTCCTCGGCCCTTGCAGAACATGCCGAGAAGACTAAACATCATGTTTGTATTGAAGAGGCTTGTGTCATTACAAAGGTTGCGCAGTTTCACCATCGAAAGTTTAGAGAGGCCCTTGAAATCGAAAAAGGGCCTAATAATCTTAATAGGGATGATGGCTGGAAGATTAGTAGCTGCTGGATCCCAGCGCTGTCTCGCGCTATCCTTTATCCTCCCTTAATCTGTTGTGGATTTTTAATTAAATCTTTTAACCCCTTTTCCTTGAAAATAAAATTATCCTTATGATAATGTTATAGCATGAGCGATTATAAATAATTCGACATTAGCCCTAGTAATAATAATATTAGCCAAGAGTTGATATTAATAATAAGATTATTAACTACTTTATCTTAATATTATGATAATAGTTTATAGTTTCATTAGTTTAGCATAATAGTAATTTTAATATTAATAATATTAATATTAATAAATAAATTAAATAAATATGTTAATATAATTAAAATAGGAGTTTCTTAGTTTTAATTGAGTTCTAGGTTTAAATTTTATTTTTGATAAAATAATGGGTATATGATAATAATATTCACCATTACGTTTATTCTATTAATTTAAATAGATAATACTTATTAATAGTAATATTAAT
>APFE030003875.1:0-10106 GCA_000404065.3 Pinus taeda
TTACTACAAAAAAGAAGGTATTGATATTCTAATCATAAGTTTGTATGTTGATGATCTATTGTATATGGGTAGTAGTTCTAAGATGAATGATAAATTCAAAGCTGCTATGATGAATGAATTTGAGATGAAAGATCTAGGCATCATGAAATATTTTCTAGGAATGGAGGTTTATCAAAGTAAGGATGAGATTTTCATTTGTCAGACAAAGTATGCACATGATATGCTAAATAAATTTGATATGCTTGATTGTCATCGATCCCCTACTCCAAGTGCTCATGGAGAGGTGTTAAGTAGAGATGATGGTGATGATTTAGTTGATGAGAAAACTTACAGAAGTATTGTGGGGTGCTTGATATTTCTAACCCACACAAGGCCTGCTATTACATATTCAATTTCACTTGTTTCAAGGTATATGACAAATCCATCTGAAATACATATGAAGGCAATGAAGAGGATTTTAAGGTATGTGAAAGGTACTCTAAATTTTGGTATTCATTACTACTCTTCTGAAAAGTTCAATCTTGTTGGATTTATTGATTCAGATTGGGGAGGTAGTCTTGATGACCGTAAGTCGACATCTGGAAATTGTTTCTCTTTTGGTTCTAGGTTGATTACATGGAGCTCAAAAAAACAAAGCATTGTTTCCCTCTCATCCATAGAAGCGGAGTATGTTGCAGTTACCTCAGCAGGTACACAAGCTCTTTGGCTTAGAAAAATTTTGGAAGAAATTGGAGAAAATCAAATTTAGCCTACAATGATTTATTGCGATAATGTGAGTGCCATCAAGTTAGCAAAGAATCCAGTTCATCATAGTAGGTCAAAGAATTTTGACCTGAAATATCACTTCATTAGAGATTTGGTGTAGAAGAAAGATATTGAATTGAAGCATATAAATACTGAGCATCAACTAGCAGATATCTTCACCAAAGCAGTTGCAAAAGATCAATTTTTGGCAGTATGAGATAAGATAGTAAATCCTCATTAATCATTAAGGGGGGGTGTTGGGAATAATTCTTAATTACTTATGTAAATTGCTGACAAGGTAGCCAACAGATTTTGTGTTCTCTGTAAAATTAAAGCAACAGATTGTTAGGGTGGCCACTGCTGGAAAGTGCTGGAAATTAGTTGTAATGCTAGTAGATTTATTCCAGAGTTGATTTATAAACATTTTAGTAATAGTTTTACTATTTAAGAATGTAGTTAATAGTTGAATTAATATATGAGATTTGCAGCATTTTTTAGCTCACACAGTAACTGTGTTTTTTAATTGTTTTATTTTTATCCTTTTTTTACATGTATTTTTCTTCATAGCTTCTCAATCGGCTTGAAATACTTAATTTCATATTATACAAGTATATATATGATACTTAAGTGAAATATATGGTTGGAATAGACTAGGAAGCAGAGTGCCTGTAATAAAGGAGATATAGTTCCAGTGAAGGAAAACCAAAAACAAACAAGAAGTTACCCTATAAAGCAAGGAATTTAAGCTAGATGGGTTGTTTGACCTTATGAATGCTACATATGCAGAAGTTCAAAAGGAGGTATGCATGTAACCCTCTATCTCATAACAATGAAATCCAAAAAAAAAAAAAAAAAAAACCCTTAGTGGTGGTTGTAGACCTAGTGAAAAGAAAATGAAAAGAAATTATGGCACCATGTGAAGACCCCTACCTTGATAATACTTATATTGAGATAAAAACAAATCTTACCTGTCAACATATGGGACGAGGAATTTCCATAGCTTAACCGATAGCCAACTCTCGCACTCTAGAGCTGAACGTCAATGTTCCAGGTAAAATAGGTTTGAACGAGGATGTTGAATAGACCTGCTACCATGCAAAAGAATATAACTAGGGTTTTCGTAGAATGATAATCCACGATTGATGTGACGAGAATTCCATCCCACCATCCACACAGAGGAAATCTGACAGGTCAAGTGGCTTTCACATGGGTAAGGGGTATGTGTCTGTGAAATATTTTTTCACCGATACCCATGTGCATGCATGCCACTTGAAATATAACATGCCCAATGTTGGGTAGAAGGGAACCCAGCCTTACCACGATCCACTTTGAAACAAAAATTCCATACCAAGAGGAAACCTCGGTGAAGAAATTATATGGCGCACAACCTATAAAGGTTATAACCTCATTAACCCCCATTTGATACATAACCAATTACACTAAGGCCGAAAAGGACCTCCACACACTTCTAAAATCACATTTTATAGGGTAAGAGGGAGTATTAGAATAATAACAAAGATAATATGGATAAAGTCAAATGCACACATGAGAATAATTACATAGGTGTTGTTATTATTTTAAGTTCATGTGAAAGTGGAATAAGTAGAGAGAGGAATAATTAATCATTCAACACATCTTAAAAACACAAAGAAATTTAACTTACCTATCAATGGGTATGCTAATTGTACGTACATGTATATAACTATATATAAAAAGGGTGTACAGAACTGGGGCAAATAAGACAGTTATGAAAATATATGGGTTGGATACCATTATATACCCCAGATTATGGTCTCTTGACAAATTTTGGGGGAAATATTATCCATTGGCTTATGAGATCCTCTTGGATTGGTATCTTTTATGTTCACCAAATAAGAAACATGCAAGAAATATATAGCAATGGGGGAACTCAAGCTTTTGGTAAGATCAAATATGCTATGCTACAACCTATCTTTGGAGTTTATTTCCTTTCAAACTATGGAATCAGTAAAAAACTTTGTTATCGAATCAAGAAGGCCAAATATAATGGTAGGATGATCTTTGTATCAATTCATTTGAATTTTCATATAAGGGTTATGAGTAGGGATTTCCCTGATGTCTATTCACATGAGTATGTTCATTATGTTGATAGACATAATCGTATTAGTGGAAGGAATGATCAGATCACCTCAATCAACTTTATGAGGGTGGTAGAAACCTATGACTGTTGAGTATGGAGCATGATTGTTTAGAGGTCTTTGTTTCAGCTGGATGTATACCCCAGGAAGTTTGTACACCCCTCCACGTAGGGGGTGCGGGCGGGATTTGTCCCCCCCGTGAGGGTTGTGGGGGGGGGGGGGGGGGAGTGATCGCCCCTGAATGGGGGACTGGGGGCCAGCGGTCCCCCAGCGGGGTTTTCGAAGGTAGCACCCTCGAAGCTAAAAAAATATGAAAAAATTGCCTTGTAAAAAGTATAGTAATTTCTAGGCAATCTGAGTTGTCCATTAGGGAGGATGATCTAACGGTAGAACTTATGTTTATTTTTAGGGTTTTTTTCCCTAGAAGGCAACCCCTCTCTTTGTATGAGGGCATTGTATTGAGGTTGTGTAATATATGTGTATTTTCCTAGTGAGAAACATAGAGGTGAGACTGTGAGATAAAATAGAGGATATTACAATTGATCTACTGTAGATTCCATCTCTTCATTTTGCTGGATAATAGAAAGGAAGGACTGGCTGTTTAGGGTGGACATAGTCCAAACTGGGTGAACCAAACATATTTGTGTCTCTCTAGTTTTTTGTGTTTTTACTTAGGCAATATTCTATGTGTTCCATTGCTCTGTAATATATAATTTTCCAACAATGACTATAGATAGGAAGTTATATTTAAAAATATCTTAGGACAGAGCAATTAAAGAAGTGAATCGAGGCAAATAGAGGTTTCTTATAAGGACCCTAGAGCAATCTTAAACCCCTCCTTAGTGTCCCAATGAAAATAATTTCAATAAGTATAACAAGCCTAGTGGGGAGACCAAGAGATTTTCTCTTAAGGATTTAGTGAATTTATAAAAATTAAATATAGATAAAATAAAAGACATAATGGGAAGGACATACCAACTGACCTTTGAAGTGAAAGAAATATTTGGGGTGGGGGGGGGGTGGGTGTGGGAATCTCTTGCTTTAAGATTCAAAATGGTTTTAGTGGTTTTATTAGTGCTTGGAAAAATAATGTATCCCTTATCAATTATTGCTTTATTCATTTAGGGATGCACAGAGAGGTATACTAGTAAAATATTGCGATTCGTTCAATGTTTACTAAATGTGTATGGGCCATCTGAGGGTAAGTAAATTTACTGGTAACAAATGTTTTATTTTGAGTTTCCTAGGCTTGATAACATCATTATTAGGAGGGACTTAAATCTCACTTTTAATTGAAGGGAGATATGGGGTTCCAATCCTAGAGTGGATATATTAGTTAGACTCTTCCATATTTGACTATGAAATTGTTGTGGGAATTGATATTATTCAAGCCAACTTGGAGAAATAATAGACTAGGTAAAATTGTGTCTCTGAGAGGGTAGATATATTTCTATCCCATGTCGTTCATTTGGACATAGTTGGAAAGGAACAAAGTCATGCACACGATTTCCAATTGTTTTGAAACGTGAAAATAATGATTGAAAGACAAGAAATCCTTTTAATGTCAATTAAGGATGGTACTATGAGAATGAGTGTCAAAATCTTGTCAAGGAAAATTAGTTGAGGTATGATCCTTCATAGGAGGGCACTATATTGTGAACATTTTGTAAAGGATTTGAAAAGAGTTAAGGAAAATATAGTAGAATAGGAAGGAAAAAGGATATATAAATGGATTATTATCTAAAAAAAAGTGGAGAACTTGTAACCATTTTTTTATACTAACCTATCATGTTAGTTCGAAAATTATTCTAATGTGCCTAGTACTTTTTCTCCTCTATCATTTATTGAGAGTAAAATTTACTTCTAAAGAACATGAATTTTACTACTTCTATACTATGATACAAAAATATAACTATCCAAACATCTTACAAGCTATAATGCACACAATTATAACTCTAATTCCTTAAATATTTCCTTATGAAGAATGAATGTGCATGGCACATAGCAACTCACAATTACACATATAATAGTTAATATGAATGAATACAAATGCATTAAGATAAACACAAATGCAACACATTATTATAAAATAAAATAAAATAATAACATATGAACACACAACCATAAATTCATAACTCTTCTCTTTATAATTTCCACCAATTGGCTACAAACCTTAGACATTCCACTGATCCATACACTTTGCCAATTTAGCTCTCAATAAAAAATCATCCTTGAGCTATGGATATGACTCCACTAAGGAAACGAATACTTATGACATATAGGATGAACATTCAATATGTAGGATCCAAGACCACGTTAAAAAACTATAACAACAATTCCAACTAAGAAAATCCCATTCCCCTTATCTTGCACAACCTAAGGAAGTGCATCCCTTTCTTTGCTGAACAGTCTCTTAGTATATCCCACTTCCCTTCGAGGGATATGACACAAGACCAAGATGAAACCTCAAAGTTGTGGCTCCAAGAACTCTAACTTATCCAATGATGTCTTCACAAACCCTCTAGGACTGGCACACTAAGCAATCCTTACTTCACAGTTCTCCCTCTAACACTCCAACCTTCCATAAGAAAACCCAAGGAGATTTTTCCACCCAAATACACCTAGGATCCATAGGGAGTCACAATGTCATAAGCTAACAATGGCTTTCTAGCTCACACCCCATATGTGAGAGAAATAATGGAAAGGAACAATAATGTAATGAAAGGATTTTCCATTAAGTCCCTACATTAAATATGCATGTCTCTCTCCTGATAGGTTTCACTCAAGGACCATCTTCCCGCCATGTAGGAACTTAGGAAATAATATATGTCCCGTGAATATAGGCTTAATAATGCAATATTGTATTCCTTAGTTTAACCCCTTAACCCCATTTCCCTCTTATGGAGTCATATCCCCCCATGTTCTTTTGTTTAAATTGGCTTATAGAAGAAATATATTTTTATTAATTATTGTTTATGTACAAATTACAAGATAATTTCTCCATCCTCTAATCAACATAGGCCTGCAAACTCAAAAAATATACAAGTGTTGTAGCCCAAAAATAATACTAGAACATGATCTTGTACAACATAAATATATATGCATTTACAACCTATGGATAAAAATGGGAGGTATGACAATGAGGATAAGGTCATTTTGAAATATTTGGAATGAATAAAGGAAACGTTTCTTCTAGACAGGGAAAGGGAATGGAGGCTTAATAGCATCAATACTCATGGATCAAAGTACCAACTTTATTTCCAAACTTTGTTAATAATAGAAAGGTTGTTAATAAAATTTAGGAACTAAACAGAAAACAATGGAGGGAGGTACGAAATCTTCAATATTTGGATGACTTATGAGTGTATAATTTTAAGGAGACATTTAGAGAATTGGACAAAGAAAACGGAAAAGAAATTCTCAAGGTAGCATCTTATTTCTTATATTTCCTGGAAAAGAGGAGAATGGGATGATGAATATGTCATAATTGAGGAAGTTCTTAATGTTCTTAACTCTAAGAAATATATAAGCCTAAGCATGAATGGGTCCACTATGAAATTATATGTTGTGTTTTCTAACTTGTTAGGGGAATCCTACTAAGATTTTTTGAAGTGATATCTTCTAAGAGAGTGCATATATATTTTAAATCAGCTTTTATCACTGCCATCTTCAAAGCATATTTTATTAATACTTTTGAGGGATTTATATCTATCTCACATGTAACTACGTCTATACAATTATTGGACCAAATTCATTGTAGTTGGATCAAATATTATGCTCTCAAAAATAAGCTCACTTGAGTAATCTAGGTCCCTAGAAAGATACATAAGGTTCTAGAATCAACACAAAAGGGCCTACACACCATTAAAACCTCACATATACCAATATCACTGAACATGTTAGATATTTCTATGGCATTAGATAGGGTCTCATGGTTGTACCTTTGCATACACGTAATTCACGTATGTTTCTCACTTGCTTTGGTGAAGTGGATTATGGGATTTGTGGCTATTGACTCCTTTGTAGTATTAATTATTGGAACAAATTCAAACTTGTTTAAGTGTTCAATGGGGATTACATAGGACTTCACACTCTAACATTACCTCTTTATTTTGATAGAAAATAGATTAAGTTGGGCAATAATGAAACCAGTAGAACGAGGAAAATCATAGGTTTGAGAGTAGGAAGATCTAAGGTACTCACATGTTTACTATTCATGGATGATATTGTTCTATTTTGAATCAAAAAGGAAAGGTTGATGTTTCAACAATATTTTACAATAAAGCCACACGGTTGGAAATAAACAAAAATAAGTCCATCATTTATATAGGTAGTTTTGAAGGTATTCTATATTTGGGTATTGAAGGTTGTTTCCCTTTTTAGTACTTAGACATCTTAGAAGGGGTTAAATATTTAAACTTTAATCCTATGTTTATTTTTTGTGAAAAGGAAAATTGATATTGGTTTTTGTCTAAAATTGAAAAATGCATCCATTTTTGGTGAAATAAGTGGCTCTATAGGGTAGATAAATTGGTCTTGATAAAGTCATGATAGAATATATTCTAATATATTAACACACCATAGCTCATATACCCAAAGGTATCCTTAAAAAATTAGAAAGTATTGCTTTACTTTTTTATGGAAAGTGAGTAGTGATTATAGAGAGAACAGTCAATTAAGTGGTATAGAATTGTAGTTCCAAAATACCTTGCGAACTAGGTGAATGAAAGCATCGATTTATTTGGTAAAAACTTGGAACCCAAATCATTATGGAATGTTATCACAAAAATACTATGGAAGGGGATTTTTATATAGAAATATATTGCTCTAGGAACTATCTTGGACCATATTATAAAGAAAAGGAAGAGTATAATGAATGTATCTGGGCAATGGAAGGAAACAACACTATCCTTCCTAGTCATAAGCACATATATAGCATGGAGAGTGGGAGATGAATCACAAACGAGAGTGGGGCTAAATGCAAATAATGGTTTTAGAGACATATTCCTCGCTTATGAAATCTCACAAAACCAACAAGTAGTTGGAATATGTACACTTAACTTGACTGATATCCTAAATAATACATGCATGTGGTATGGAAAGTAGAGAAAGGAATATTATCTCAATATAAAATATGTCAAAAATGTGCGATCATTTTTTATCAAAACTAAAGAAGTCACATATAATATAGAAAATTTCCAAGGGTGAATGAATTTGGACTCTAGATGGATAAAGGGGCAATTATACCCATAGTATTAGATACTAGCTCTTTCTAGAGCAAGACCAAGAGATCATAAATGGTGGTGGAAAAATATTTCAAGGCATCTCCCAAGTGTAATTTGTTTATGTGGCTCATATTTAAGAATAAATGTTTAACATGGGAATCCCTCCAAAAAAATAAATAGAGTAGTCTACATATGTAATGAGGAAAACACTTCATATTTGTTCTTGCACTCTAATTTTTCTAAAAAATTCTATTTTTAGGTTGGGGATATTTTGGGTATCCAAAACCTTTGAAAATGTAAATCCATATGTACATGTCTCAATGTTTGGTGCAAAAACATTCTCTCCAGTAGAGGTACAATAGTTCTAATAAAGTCAGTGCTGGAAGCTAT
The DNA here is from genome assembly GCA_000404065.3 of Pinus taeda. Taxonomy (NCBI): domain Eukaryota; kingdom Viridiplantae; phylum Streptophyta; class Pinopsida; order Pinales; family Pinaceae; genus Pinus; species Pinus taeda. Next base: position 8,477 of record APFE030003875.1, read on the forward strand.
TCCAATATATTAGCACACCCTAGCTCATATGCCCAAACGTATACTTAAAAAATAATAACATTTATATTAATTTTCTATGGAAGGGAAACAATTATGATAAAGGGAATATCAACTTAAGTGGTAGACGATTGTAGCTCAAAATGTCATTTTATATTAATTTTCTATGGAAGGGAAACAATTATGATAAAGGGAATATCAACTTAAGTGGTAGACGATTGTAGCTCAAAATGTTCTTAGGGGATGGGGGCTAAAGAACATTCAATTATTTGGTAAATTTCTAGAAGCAAAATATGATGCATTGTCATACCAAAGGAGAACCTACGGAAGAGGATTCTTATATATGACTACATTGGTGCATTCTATTATAAGAGCACATTTCAATATTCTTATATAGGAATAGACTGTTCCATGAACTCTCTTGGACTATATTGGAAGAAATGGAAGAGAATAGTGAATGTATCAAAACAGTGCAAGGCAATGACACTAGCCTTCCTATTCATAAGTTTTTATCTAGCTTGGAGAGTGGGAGATTTATGACAAAGAGAGAGTTGATGTAGATGTAAGAATGGATTGTGAAATAGGTGTAAATCATACAACACCTACAAGTAATTGTCAAATCTACACTTAATTCAACTTATAGCTGAAATAACACATCCATATGGTCACAAAGCCAGAGAAAGGAAGTCGATCGTGGTTTAAAGGGAATTTTTCCCATAGGTGGGATTAATTTTTAATAGAACTCAAGAAGGTAGATATTGGACAATTTTCTGAATGAATTAATTTGAGTTGTAAATTGAACAAGGGGAACTTATACCCCTAATTTTCAATACTTATCTCCTTTTGAACCAAGGCAAAGTGAGGATAAATGGTGGTGTAAAAGAATTTGGAAGTTTAAGGCCCCTCCCAAATGTAAGTTTTTTATGTGAATCATATTTAATAATAAAGTTTTAACATGGGAATCCCTTTAGAAAAGAAATAATATAGGTTCAATTATTTGTTTACTTCATAGGTGTACTGAGGAAAACACTTCACATTTGTTCTTGCATTATATTTTTTCAAAAAAATATAGATTGAGGTTGGGGAGCTTCTGGGTACCTATAATCTTTGCAAATGTGAATCTATATGTACATGTTGTAATGATTAGTTTACTTATAAAGATATCTCATTCCTAGTTCTCTACATGGATAGCTAAAAAGCTATATTTTGCTGGAAAAGATGATGTCATTTATAAATAGCTACACATATTAATGTTTTATTTCCATATAATAAGGTTATTCCAAAGTTTATGTCATATTTTATATCTGAGATGCATAAATATTAGGTTAAGCATGATATAGGAGGTGGAACAAAAAATTGGTAATGTCATACTATTTACTTACTGAGAGTTTGTTTGGACAAAGGGATTGATAAGTTTTAGGTCATGGGTGATTCATGAGTTTTTATGTCAAATATAATCATTGCAATGACACGTTCATTCTACAACTCAGTATGAGGGAAATGTGCGATTTTGTCTATACTCAATGTGTGATTTTATCTATGCTTAGCATGGATTTGACATGTGTCGCTCTTAAAATTAGAATAAAATATTTTGTAAATAGAAAAGAAATGTCAATTATGATAAAAATAAAAA